>CAJPEV010000760.1:0-18749 GCA_905338385.1 Darwinula stevensoni | reverse complement strand
GGGGGGGGGGGGGGGGGGGGGGGGGGGGGGGGGGGGGGGGGGGGGGGGGGGGGGGGGGGGGGGGGCGGGGGGGGCCCGAGAACACTTTGCCTTCCAAGGCACGAAGTTATCACGGAAGAATGCAAGTGGCCCCTAGCTCCCAATTCGGGTATGCGAGACACGTATATCGAGGGGGATCCCAAGCCCATAATGTCTCTCGTTGCCTCATCGTCGCACGCAGCTAATTTTAAAGTCGGCTTTCCAGGCAGTAGCAGGAAATTTCCCGAAAAACTCTGATATGTGTGGCAGGTAGCTTTCGAATCGAAGTCAACAGCTGTGAAGCACGAGGAGACGAGATGGTCGGGGATTTCGCAAAAGGGGTTTGATGAAGATACAGGGACTTTTTATCTTACAGACTATTTTGAAGCGAAAATTCGAAATTTCCTGCAGTTGCCGACAATTTTTACAATCACCCCCCTAATAACGCGTCGGGGGAGGGGGGACACTTGAAGGAATGCTCCCGATTGAACATGAGAATTCTGAATTTCGAGGGGGGGGGGGGGTTCAAGCAAAATCCATAAGACCATCTCCAGCCCGCTTTTACCTATTAGTAAATGTACCTATTAGTAAATACTAAATTTACGTCAGTATGCATCACTTAAGCATGTTTTCATTTTCATCAAAGTCTTAGTATCACAGAATTGGGTAGGTTCGCCCTATATTCCCCCTTAGCTACATCTCTCTACACGGTTCATAGGCACCACAAGGGTTTCTTCCAAATGAAAAAATACCGCTCTCCACATCATGCGGGCGATAAAAATAAACGAAGGAGCAACGGAAACACATGAGGCAATCACACCGGTTCTTTTTCCACAACGGTAGCAGGCTTTTCAGATGAGGAATTCCAAGACCTTCATTAATGGTGTAAAAGGAAACTGGGGGCTCGGGACAAGGGCATGAGATCATTAATTATTGTGTGTTCCGATTACGTTCATTAGCGTCAGCTGGACGACGAAGGCGGCCCATCGTGGACGCTGGGCAGGATGATGTTTTCGGTTGTTTTTTGACTTTCTGTCCGCTCTTGTCTTCGACGCAGTTTGCACAGCAGAATCGAAGAGTGAAAGCGTTGACGTGTTTTATTATGTATCTCCTCATTTTCTTATAGACTGACTCTGTACGTTCAATCGATTGGTCGATTGACTTGTGTTTCTGCTACGATGCCTCGTCTATGGAGGATTCATTAGTCATAGAGAAGCCAGAAGTGAGAGTCAATGTGAGGTGTTCCTTCAGACGAGACATGAAAAACGAGAATTTGGGGAACTTGCTATAGCAAGTTCCCCAAATTCTCGTGTATAAACGGGACTCTATTCTATAATTCGTAATGAAGTTAATTTTTTCTCTTTGCTGTAGCTGCATTCTCCCTGCAAGCACTCACGAAACCGAAGGTGTCCGGTAGTTGTTGAACGGACTCTTCCAAGCCTCAGGCTGCGACGTCCACGTGATCGCTGGCGAGGAGGCGGAGGCCTTCCTCCTCGTGGATCGCATTCGACTCATATCCGAAGAAGCGAACAAGGTCTTCGGTCTCTAGCTCTTCAATCTGAAGCAGCCAAATCTCTCCAACGATGATGTCACGGATATTATTAGTTGTAAGATATACAAGAGAACGTTAGTGGTCCCCGTCCTTCCGATAAGGTGTGAACAGGGAGAAGTAGAAAAGCGAATTCTGCATCTGCTCGTATTCATGGCCAAGTTCAACTTCATTGAAAACGTAATCCTGTTCTTCCCCCCATGTCAAGATTGACAGAATGAATGATATATATTCCAGCATCGAAGTGAAAACCTCATCGTAGTTGACCAGTCGGTCGTATGCCGGTATACATGCCGATCATCTTGGCCATCCATCCAAATGCAGGAGTTTGGATACCACGTAAAAGAACCATTGCTTCCTAGAGTCTCATGAAGGCATTGAATTGGCAGTTTCGTTTTTTCCGGATTAATTTCCCCTCTGTGGTTCGATCAAATCAGAAAGCGTCACTTCGAACACTTGGGACTCGAACAACGACCGATCAGAGAGACGGCTGCTGCATTGAATTTCACTTTGATATACGTAAACGAACTGTGACGCGAGAAGCTGGATGTATTCAAGAATGGCCTAAGTGGGACCAGGGCCTCTGGAACCCTGGGAGATGTTCTCTACGGTACAGCAGATTTGGGAATAGCAGACTTTTATTACCACGCATACATTCGATTGGTGGATGCGGTGTTGTACAGCTGCGAATGCGGCTCGTAAGCTGTGCTTAATATATACAACGCACGACGGGAAATCTCGCCATATCTCATCAATCTCACCTTCATCATATTCCCAAAGGAAACTTGGATTTGTCTTGTCCTTTTTGATAAAATTAGCAGCGAATGCTGTTGTGAGAACGAGGAATACTCGCCCTCTGGATATCCTCGGCATTTTTTGAGCCAATCAGTCTTCAACTTCAACCGCAGCCATCTGTCGATGTTAACCGTTTTGGAATAAGAGAGTATAATTTCCGACTTCAAAAGTTTGATGTCGTCCCCGTTGCCTGTTGTATCTTCCTCGTATCCAGAGGTCATGGGCTCTGGCTTCGGAGTATCTCAAGAGAGAATTCTGCATTCGTCTAATAAACGAAGGCGTCCCAGCTACCTGTTGTATTTTCTTTTCATCTCAACGCTTATGCCAGTAACCTTGGAGTACCCAGAGATCGAATACTGCGTCTACCAAGGAATATCTGTAACCGTCCGAGAAGCCCCTGTATTGCGAGTGTAGCGACAATTACGCGAGTGTGAAACGGCGGGTTCTGCGTTTCAACAATGACGTCGAAGACAACTACAAGAATATTGCATCCAGTTTTGGAGGCCTTCAAATAAGGGCGATTTGTTGGCGCTCGAGAGAGTACAGAGGAGGGCCACAAGAATGATCAAGGAGGTCAGGGGACTATCACACGAGAAGCGTTTAGAAGTGCTGGGACTGTGCTCAGGAGGGGCGATCTCATCCAGGCTNATAATCTCTTCAATCTCTGGGTAGAGCGGGTGAGACACCTGATGAGGAGGTTCGCATGCTGCCTCAGAAAATTGGTAATGTTTCAAAATTCCATGGCTTCTCTATTTTCCAAAGTTTTAGGACAAGATACATGCTACATTAATAATTATTTCAAGTTTGTTTCGTGAAATACTCCTCATACGTTCCAGTGGACGGGAGACAGCATTTTAAAGCAGTTTCTTCTTTCGTTTATTTGCTGGGTCGGTGGCTAATTATATGGTTTGAGATTATTGGCTTGATTATTTGCGGGAAATGGCACTCTAAAGGGAATTGAACTCTTGGGGAGCGATACATACAGACTTGGAGAAGGAAGATGCATATCAGGGTGCAGCGCATAGGGAGCTGTTTGGCGATAATTCCACATTTAATAGATGTGTGTCGCGTCAGATCGAGTTAAATGCAGATTTCCCCATAATTTGAAATCGATATCCTTTCGGCCCGAATCCTAGAAACTATGTAACTTGGCAGAGAGGCGACATGAGGTGTTCAAGAGCAAAAACCGAAGTGCAGAGAATCCAACCGATGACGAGAGGCTAGAATGCACGCGACATGCCGGCGAGACTGAAGATCAGCTGCGAATCTCTGAAAGCGACTGAGTGGATGCCGTCGCCGAAGATCGCACTTGTTCCTTCCAGTCGTTCTTTTTCTAACAGTTCCTTCTGCCGCTTCTTAAGGTGCCCCATGGCTCTGAATCGACTAACGATATCACTAAAGACGTCTTGGAACATCCAGCGCTTGTGCACCAAATTCCCAACGTGAAATAAGGGCTATCAGTCGTCTCCCACGTGGATCGGCGATGAACCAGAAGAATCTTGAAAAAGGAGAAAATGAGAGTGTTGAAGTACAGTTTCGATCATCGTATGTAGGCGTCCTTCCCATAGATATTATTCGGTAAAGGCTGTTTCGAGCTATTTCAAGTCCGAAATGCGTCCGAACGAGCGGAATCTACAACAGGCAGCCTTCAAAGCATGCAAGACACTCCGACTCTCTGGTTCCGAAAACGGTCAGCTTCGAGAGATGACTGCTTGGAGATCGTGCTGGGTCGAGTTCGACGCTGCACGATTTTCTTTTCGAGCCCTCATCTGATCGCCTTCATCATCAGCGATGGAAAGTGGAGTTCCATTTCACAGGCCTTCGCATTTTTTTGTTGTTGCATATTTTGCATTTAAAAATTGATTGCGAACCTGGTCATATTGTCCATTTGATAGGCACGGTTGTCACAAATCAATCACAAATGACAGGGAGTTTGAGGAAACTTGGAAAAAAAAAACCGAAAATTTT
Organism: Darwinula stevensoni; assembly: GCA_905338385.1. Taxonomy (NCBI): domain Eukaryota; kingdom Metazoa; phylum Arthropoda; class Ostracoda; order Podocopida; family Darwinulidae; genus Darwinula; species Darwinula stevensoni. The sequence goes on along the minus strand of CAJPEV010000760.1, from coordinate 14,419 downwards.
ACTGATGCTTTATTTTCATCCACTTCAACTAGAAATAACTCAGACGTTTAACGAAAATTCGCTGCACCCGAAAGTCGCCCGTTCTGGATTTGGACGATCGGCAGGGTTCTTGATGAGGTCCAGAGCCTTAATAAAACGCGATATAATTTCTTGCTGCAGCTCGCAGATTCCATTCAAGCGAAGGAAAACCGGTCCCCCGAGCGTTTCGAATTGTTAGAATCTCCGTTGGGCGAGTGGAAGAGGCAATGTGGGCAAGAAGGGATTCTTTGGGGATCGATTTTTGAACGATTGCGAATCGAAAGTCTCAGATTCGCATTCCCTGGATTCCGTCATCGGCGGCTTCAAACGGCGGCCGGAGATCGAACGTGTCGGTCCGATGAGAAAATTTTATCTGCGAAACGGATGAGAAACGGATGAGAAACGGATGAAAGACGCTTCCAAGTGGGACCCTCGTGCTTTATAGAGGGAATTTCCGAGCTTCCGACCTCGTGGTTCGAATTCGGAAAACGAAAACCTCGAGGATTCACGGACAGCATTCTCGGCGGTTTTGTCACAGCGACTCTGCGGATTCCGATAAATGCGAAATCTTCCCCATAGGCTGAAAATAGCCACTTAGAATTTGCGCCAAGTTGCCACGCCAAGTTGGCATAACAATCCTTATCCAGTGCGCCAATAATTTACTGTCGCCTTTCCGCCAAAAACAGATGGCGAGACGTATCGTAGCAGTAGTCCTGCAGGTCATTCGATACGGTGCCAAAAATCGGCAATGAATAAAAGCGATGGTACATCGAGAGTTGTCTGCAAATTACCAAGGACGAGCATGACGCCATGCGTTTAAAGAAGACTTGCCCTGACTATCGCTCCAGGTCTCCTGAGTTTCTCCCGTAACCTACATCTTTCATATTTCAGGTCTGGAGCGAAAAAGGGGCGAGGTATCGAGGGGTGCTGGACTGAGGAGGCTTCCCTTCCAAAGTACGAAGAAAGTCACTGCGGAATGAAGGGGGAATCGGCGCCCTAAATGACGTGCCAGAGGAGGAGGGATACATTAAGGGAAGCTTCCTATGGAATATAAGAAATCTGAAGAATCTGAATTTCGGAGGGGGGGGGGGGGATCAAGCACACAAGATGAACCCCAGCCAGCGTTTCAATCAGCTATCGGACCAATTCCTCTCTGGTTAAATTTCATTTTTTGGTGGTTGGGCTGGGTGGGATCCTCACATTCCCCCTTCCTTGCCCCTCTGTGATCAGAGACATTCAGAAGGGTCTTCTTTCCTTATCACGCGGTAAGATGGACTGCTACGGGGAACAGTTATGTCTCATCGTCGATAGCAAAGAAACTATCTTCGTCTCACCTGAAGAGGTTCGTCTGTAGAAGATCTCTCTCTTCATATCCTGCAGACAGAAGGCAGAATGAGAGCCGTTAGAAACACTCAACGAAAGGGCGGAGGGACTCACGCCAGAGGGAAACGCGTGGATAATCAGGGCTAGGGATTACCACTTTAGATTATTGATCGATATATCGGTCCGAAGACGAGCATTACGAGTGGTAACAATAAAAAGTGACACATAAATAACACTTAACATATTGACGTTTTTGGCATCTTGTTGACTTTCTGTCCACGCTTGTCTTCAAAGCACGACATGCGAACTGTAAAAGCGTCGGCCTATTTCATTATGCATCTCATCTCGTTAAGACAAAACTCTATACGTTTAATCGATCGGTCGATTGACAAAGGGATCTGCTACGTTGCCTCCACATGGGGGAATCCACTAGCCTAAAAGGAACTGGACGTGGAAGATAATGTGCGGTGTCGAGACGTAGAGAACGTGCTCGTTGAACGTCCTATTTGGAACTCTTATTCATTTTCCGGAATGAAGCCAACCTTATTCGTATGCTGTTGCTGCATTCTCGTTGCACACGCTCACCAAACCGAAGACGTCCGGAAGTTTTTGAACGGACTCCTCCAAGCTTCAGACTGCGACATCCACGTGATCACTGGCGAAGAGGAGGAGGAATTCCTCCTCGTGGATCACATTCGACTCGTATCCGAAGAAGCGAACAAGGTCTTCGGTCTCTCGCTCTTCAATCCGAAACAGCCCAGTCTCTCGAACGATGACGTCACGGATATTATCAGTTGGAAGGCATACAAGTGCACATTTGTGATCGCCGTACTCCCGACCAGATGTGAAAAGGGAGAAGTGGAAAAACGAATCCTGCACATGCTGGTTTCCATGGCCAAGTTCGAGACGATTGAAAAGATTCTCCTGTTCATCCCCACATCTGAAATCGACAGAATGAAGAACATATTCCGACATCGAAGTGAAACCTTCATCGTAGTTGACCATTCGATAGTATTCCGAAACCTTTGCGGATCAGAATGGTCATCTGTCAATACGCAGGAGTTTCTTGCATTTCCCGTCGAAAGGAATCATTGCTTTCTGGAGTCACAAAAAGCTATCGAATTGACCGTATCGTTTCGCCGCGATTACTTTCCATTCTGTGGTTCGGTCAAGTCAAAAAGTGGTCGAGTCGAACATTTGGGAATCGAACAACGACTTATAGAAGAGGTAGCTGCTGTTTTAAATTTCACATTGACGTACGTGAACGAAATGGGACGTGAGAGACGAGGGGCTTTCATTCCTGGTTCGATTGGGCCCTTCGCCTCTGGAGTCCTTGGAGATGTCCTCTATGGTACAGCAGATTTGGGAATCGGAGACGTTTATTACCAGGCGCACGTTCGATCGGTGGATGCAGTGTTGTACAGCAGCGAATGCGGTTTCTTTGCTGTGCCGAATGTATACAGAACACGATGGGAGAAGGTCCTCACCATATTTCCAAAGGAAACTTGGATTTGTCTTGGAATTTCCTTTATGCTAACATTAGCAGCGAATGCTGTTGTGAGTACGAGGGACATTCGCCCTCTGGAAATCCTCGGCATTTTCTTGGGCCAATCAGTCCCTCACACAGGGAGAAAGCATTCGCAAAGAATATTTTTGGCTTCCGTATTCTTATACGCCATGGTGATCGCATTCAACTTCAACAGCAGTCATCTCTCGAAGTTGACCGTTTTGGAACAAGAAAGTATAATTTCCGACTTCCTAAGTTTGATAGCGTCTCCGCTGCCTATTGTATCTTCCTCTTATCTGGAAGTCATGGGTGCTCTTCTCCAAGTACCTCAAGGGAGAATTTTGCGTTCATCTAATAAATCCTTTGACTCCATCCGAGAAGATCTCCAGCTCGTGGCGGATGGGAAGGCGGCTTACATCCGGGATGCGACGATACTCCGATATCATCATTTCCTCCATTTTCAGGATCCTTCTGGGATCTCGCCGATCCACGTGGAAGAGAAGTGCCTGCTCTTTTTTCACGTCGGGATTTTGGTGCCCAAGCTTTGGCGTTTCCAAGACACCTTTCGCGACGTCGTCCACCGGCTCAGACAATCGGGGCACATCGAGAAGTGGTGGAAAGAACAGCTGCAAGACGAGCGAATCGAACGAACCAGCGGGAGCCACGAGAACGGCAAGAACTCGGCTTCCTCCAGAGATGAGCAGCTGATCTCCACGCTCGCCGGGATGTCCTGGGCTTTCGTGCCTCTCATCATCGGCTGGATCCTCAGCACTGTGGCCTTTGCACTCGAGCATGTCGCATCGCGTTTCCGCAAAAGTCCAGCGGGCAAAATACGCTGTCGAAAATACGCGGCAGGCGGAAAGTCCCAGACACGTTTCGAACGGAATGCCCGCAGCAAATGACGTCCGATGAAAAAACTGCAGAATGATTTCGCAACTCAGCGTACGTACATTCTGCTCCCATTCCATCGAATCGAAGAAACTGTGAAAACATTCTAAAAATGCATTTTCTTCATCCTCGCCGCTCTCGTTTTCGTGCCACATCTGCTAAATCTCGCCAGCAAGACGTGCAAATTTTTCACATGTTTTCCAAGCCGCCTTTGACTTTCTGGTCACCCTGTTCCTGATTTCACCTCTTGCTAAAATTGTAATTCCTTAAGAGGGAACCATCTCACCACTCATTCGTTACCGTTCCCGCACATTTTAGATCACGAACTCACGAAAGCCCGACAGCGCTCGGCGTGTCGCAAGGGGAAATCTGCACAGCTGTGTGGAAGATAACATGGATTCCATGTCATACTTTTCTTTTAGGAATAAAATCGTTCAAAGTAAACGTCTGAGTTATTTCTAGTTGAAGTGGATGAAAATAAAGCATCAGTAAAATTTTCGGTTTTTTTTTTCCAAGTTTCCTCAAACTCCCTGTCATTTGTGATTGATTTGTGACAACCGTGCCTATCAAATGGACAATATGACCAGGTTCGCAATCAATTTTTAAATGCAAAATATGCAACAACAAAAAAATGCGAAGGCCTGTGAAATGGAACTCCACTTTCCATCGCTGATGATGAAGGCGATCAGATGAGGGCTCGAAAAGAAAATCGTGCAGCGTCGAACTCGACCCAGCACGATCTCCAAGCAGTCATCTCTCGAAGCTGACCGTTTTCGGAACCAGAGAGTCGGAGTGTCTTGCATGCTTTGAAGGCTGCCTGTTGTAGATTCCGCTCGTTCGGACGCATTTCGGACTTGAAATAGCTCGAAACAGCCTTTACCGAATAATATCCATGGGAAGGACGCCTACATACGATGATCGAAACTGTACTTCAACACTCTCATTTTCTCCTTTTTCAAGATTCTTCTGGTTCATCGCCGATCCACGTGGGAGACGACTGATAGCCCTTATTTCACGTTGGGAATTTGGTGCACAAGCGCTGGATGTTCCAAGACGTCTTTAGTGATATCGTTAGTCGATTCAGAGCCATGGGGCACCTTAAGAAGCGGCAGAAGGAACTGTTAGAAAAAGAACGACTGGAAGGAACAAGTGCGATCTTCGGCGACGGCATCCACTCAGTCGCTTTCAGAGATTCGCAGCTGATCTTCAGTCTCGCCGGCATGTCGCGTGCATTCTAGCCTCTCGTCATCGGTTGGATTCTCTGCACTTCGGTTTTTGCTCTTGAACACCTCATGTCGCCTCTCTGCCAAGTTACATAGTTTCTAGGATTCGGGCCGAAAGGATATCGATTTCAAATTATGGGGAAATCTGCATTTAACTCGATCTGACGCGACACACATCTATTAAATGTGGAATTATCGCCAAACAGCTCCCTATGCGCTGCACCCTGATATGCATCTTCCTTCTCCAAGTCTGTATGTATCGCTCCCCAAGAGTTCAATTCCCTTTAGAGTGCCATTTCCCGCAAATAATCAAGCCAATAATCTCAAACCATATAATTAGCCACCGACCCAGCAAATAAACGAAAGAAGAAACTGCTTTAAAATGCTGTCTCCCGTCCACTGGAACGTATGAGGAGTATTTCACGAAACAAACTTGAAATAATTATTAATGTAGCATGTATCTTGTCCTAAAACTTTGGAAAATAGAGAAGCCATGGAATTTTGAAACATTACCAATTTTCTGAGGCAGCATGCGAACCTCCTCATCAGGTGTCTCACCCGCTCTACCCAGAGATTGAAGAGATTATTCTCTGGAGTGCGGCTGCAAGGCGAACCGACCTCCGATCGCTGGGTTCGCCCAAGGCCCAAATGAATCGAGGAATTCCAACGTCTTCCCTTGATGCTTGTGCGATCGGCTGCCGTGTGAAGAGCTTTGAGGATTCATTCCAACGGCGCCGGGAATCGGCTCGCTGGGTCTGCGATGAAAGCGTCATCTCGCGTTTAATGCGGGAACCTTGTTTTTCTCGAGGGATTTGCTAGATGACCATGCACTGCTGACATTTTAGGACGTTTTTTGAACGTCCTATTTCAAGAAATTCTTGCGAATGCTTTTCATTTCGATTTTACGCGCTACTTCCCATGCCGAGAGGATATGTGGGAGATTGTCCTTTACTTCAAAGACCTTTAAAATTTGTTCGGAGTTTGTCCTTGGTGGCGCTCGAGGAGCTGAGAGAAAAGCGAAAGCCGCAAGGGAATGGGACGAGAAGGGGGGAGAAGGGGGGAGATGGGGGGAGATGAGGGGAGAAGGGGGGAGATGGGAGAGAAAAGTTTGCGCTAGTCTTGAACTCTACCCTGACAGAATGCCATGTGGGACTAATAAGGGCAAGTGGGGCAAAGTGGGACAAAGTGAGACAAAGTGGGACAAAGACGCATTTTTCTGGCCAAAACTCGGATATCTTGGTCAAGGGACGAAGAACGCCTGAGAGAAATACCTGGTTGGATAGAGCTAAAAAAAAAAATCTCAATTTTTCGACGAAAATAAATTGGCATAATTAAGTATTTACATGTAATTAATGATGATGAGTACGAAATTAGCATTTTTCATCATCCCAAAAGTTGCGGGAAAAAACCACTGATAAAAAATGTGCTTCCTCAAAATTTGCATGCTTATTTCGGTAAATGATAAATTTTCGCATATAAAATATTTCCCTGGTTCTGCCGAAAGCACAAATGAGAGATGACACTCTTCTTGATGATTTTATCTTTGTAAATTTTCCGACATTTGTTTTTTTTTCTGCGTTTCTTCACGTTTCAATCGGAAACCTTCCTCGATGTCTGGAATACTTTTTTTTTCGGGAACATTTCCTTTTTCCTTGCACCTTGATTCTGGCATCCGAAGATGCCAGAAAATGAAGCCCCTGAAATCGAAATGAAATGCTGGAGCTATTTAAGAGCGCTCACCGATAGAAGTGTTTCTTGCACGCGGCCGCCTTTTTCACCGTTGCAACACAGACGAATATATTTCCTGCTGTCGAGAATGACTTTCGCGGAAGAAGCATCTTGAAATAGGAATGACCCTGAAAGGGCGAGGCGTGGAGGTGGGGGCCGAAAAAAGAGAGAAACTCGCGGGGCCTCGCCGGAACCCCGCAGTCATGGGTGCCCTTTCCCCGACGGAGGCTCCGGCTTCACTCTTGCAGTCTGCCAGCCCCCAGGTTGAGAGGATCTCACTACGGTGGGCGGGGGTCATGTGACGGTCCGCCACGTGGCAGCGGGGCCCAACATCCATTTAGCTCCAATAGTTTAAAAGGAAAGGGGGAGGAACTGATCCGTGTGGAGAATTCCTGCATTCTGCAATGGAGAATTTTCCCTTCGCTAACTCCACGCGTGCCTCCGGCGCGGAGGAGGCTCGTCTGACATAGATGACGTACATCAGATCTCTGCGTCAGAGAGAAGCGAGGATCGGAACGGTCGCACAAACTAGGAAAGGAAGTACTCTCCATTAGAATAATTCATGGAGAGTACTTGTCGTAGTCGTAATAACGTGATCGATCAGAATAATCGATGACGCGAGTACTCCTGTCACGGGGAGCAGATCTTCACTTGGGACGAACGCAACCCCGTAGCGCCGTTGGGGAATATTCCATTCCTGCGTCAAAGGTTCTGGGATCGCATGATTTGAACCTTTTAAATTTTGGACATTTAAAGAGTCAATAGAACGTTTGAAAAGACGTTCCGGCCCTACTTGGGACTCATCATTTCCAGTGATTGGAACCATTGAATTTTTGCTTTTGGGTTTCCTTGTGACTTCTCCGACTAACTGCAATCAGTTGCTTGTGGAATATGTTCCCCCCCCCCCCCCCCCCCCCCCCCCCCCCCCCCCCTACCTGTATGTCTTCCAGCTGATAATATCCGTCACATTATCGTCTGAGATATCGGTCATAATGGGCTTGAAGAGCGAGTGACCGAAGACCTTGTTCGCTTCTTCGGATGAGTCGAATGTGATCCACGAGGAGGAATTCCTCCTCCTCCTCCTCCTTCCCAGCGATCACGTGGACGTCGCAGTCTGAAGCTTGAAAATGTCCGAGCAATAACTTCTGGACGCATTCGGTTTCATGAGCGTGTGCAAGGAGGATGCAACTGCAGCTGATCAACCAAACCGGCTGCATCGCTGATCGTCCCGAGAGCAAATTCGTAACTTTCACAATTCGTCCTGAGGAAGACCGCACATTTATTTTCACGTCTAGCTTCCCTGTGACGAGTGACCATCTCAAATCCGGATTCGATTCAATTTCCCCGATTTATTGGAAACCGCGGAGACGATCCCAAAGGATCATGAAATTCTCCACGCAAACGCGAAATTCGAAATCCCTAAAAACATATTTCGCTTGTTGCCGCTCCCGTCGCAAGAAACTAATTAACTAAGGAAGCCGATGAAAATCGACTGCGAGATGGCGGGAAAAGCGATGATGCGGATTCAATGTTGAACATCGTTTCGTTTCGGCACTGATGAAACATTACAGATGAAACATTTGATGAAACATTCTAGACACCGTCGGGACAACAGTCCTACATGAATCCTCGCTCAAGGATTGATTCTCCTCGCTCAATCCTTGCCCAAGAACTCGTGCGAGGACTTCCATCCGGCGAGTGAAACGGAAACGCGATGGGAAGGGAGCGATCGAAGGGAGCGATCCGGCGGGGGCGATCGAAGGGAGCGATCGAAGGGAGCGATCGAAGGGAGCGATCGAAGGGAGCGATCCGGCGGGGGCGAGAGGACGCACTGCGTGATTTGGCGGACGGCCACCAGATGTCAGGAGGTGCTGTGGCTCTCGCCGATGTTGCAGTCAGAGGCGTCTCGGTTTCCCCGACCGATCGGAATTCTAAAAGAGAACCTTTTTTTTGCTCGCCTTGCGTCATCGATGTGGGAATTCTTTACGCGAGCTAGGTTTTATGGGAAAGGGCTGGATCATCGCACGCGGCAAGAGGTCCGAGGCCTCATACATCAGATGGCGTATATCCAAGAGTTATCAGAACAATGGCTTTGACACTCACTTCAGGTCTCACGAATACCAGTGCTTGGCAATCTCTCATGACTCCGGAATCAGCTTTGATCCACGAATACAAGCAGATGTCCCCAGCCCCCTTCCCCTCCGGGCCCCCTCTCCCCCCACCCCAGTCTGGGTGTGCGGAAAGCGTTATTTCCCCCCGCAAACACGAAAACCCCAGACCGTCGAAGCACGGTCGCCCCCCCCCCCCTTCGAGAATCCCTTCTCAACAGTTTCATCCCATCGCACAGTGGGTCAAAACAGGGTCAAACCTGGCGAAAAGTTCAAAAATAAAATTTAAAGTTTTGGTGTTAAGGTGTGGACTTGATTTGAGGCTTTATTATTTACAGGAGGTGGCACTCCCAAGGGAAATGATCTCGCGAGGAGCGATGCATCCAGACGTGGAGAGGCAAAATGCAGAGCCGATATCAGGAGCATTGCGAGCTGTTACGTGAAAATTCAACATTTGAAGGAAATGTGTCTTTGGGAGTGTGCAATTATTCGGAAAGTCAAGGAAAATGGGAGCGCTCTTGCGCATCTGATGGAGCTAAACGCAAGCTTCACCGTGATTTGAAATTGAAATACAGTACTTTTAGACCGAATCCGAGAAACTACAGAATTTTGGTCGGGACGCGACATGAGGTGCTCAAAAGCAAAAACTGAAGTGCTGAGAATCCAACCGATGGTTTGAGGCACGAATGCTCAAGACATTCCGACGAGAGCAGAGGTCCGCTGCGAATATCTCGAGGCAACTGAGTGAATGCTGTTGTCGAAGATCGCACTTGTTCCTTCCATTCGCTGTTCTTCTAACAGTTCCTTCCACCATTTCTCAAGGTGCCTCGGAAACGACTGAGGATATCACTAAAAATGTCTTGGAAACCCCAGTGCTTGGGCAACAAAATCCCAACGTGAAAGATCAGGCAGTCTTCTCCCACGTGGATCGGCGATGAACCAGAAGGACCTTGAAAATGGAGGAATCGAGTGTATCGAAATACAGCTGCATCCCGGATGTAGCCTTCCCTTCCGCAACGCGCCGGTGACCTTCAGATGCAGTCAAAGATATTATTCGGTAAAGGCGGCATCCTGTTTGGAGGTACTCCAAGTCGACTGGCGAAGGCATCCGAATGAGTGGAAGATATAATAGGTAGCTGTGATGCCTTCATTGAAGTCAGAAATCGGACTCTCATGTTCTGAAACGCTCGGCTTCGACAAATGACTGCTGTTGAAGTTGAGCGCGATCATCATGGCGTTTATAATAATAAAAAATACAGACGACAAAAATATTATTTGTGAATACTTTCTCGTTGGACAACGAATGGATTGGCCCATGAAAACTTCAAAGATTTCAAGAGAGCGAATATTCTTGGGACTCACAACTGCATTCGCGACTAATGTAATTAAAACGGAAATTCTAAGAAAAATTCCGAGTTCCCATCCGAAAGATGGTGAGGACTTTCTCCCATCGTACGTTATATACCTTTGGCACTGCAAACAAGCCGCATTCGCTTCCATACAACACTGCATCTGCCGATGGAACATGCGACTGGTAATAAAAGTCTCCAACTCCCAAATCTGCTATACCGTACAGAACATGTCCGAGGACTCCAGAGACGCATGTCCCGTTTAGACCGTTCTTGAATGCACCCCCCTCGTCACATCCCGGTTCGTTCACGTAAGCCAGAGAGAAATTGAATGGAGCCGCTGCCTCTTTCATCAGTCGATGTTCGATTCTTGCATGCTCGACAAGACCGCTTTCGGACTTGATGCAAGAACAGAAAGGAAAGTAATCTCGACGAAAGGATACCGTCAATTCCATACTCTCATAGGTCTTCATGATGCATCTCTTCTTTTCCCAGGGAACTGCCTAAAATTCCTGCATTTTGAAAAATGACCATTCTGATTCGCAAGGCTTTCGGAATAGTATTGACTCGTCTGTTATGTTGTAGTTATGTAGCTACATTTCGATGCCGAAATATTTTCTTCATTCAGTCAATATCAGATGTTGGAATGAAAAGGAGAATGTTTTCAATGATGTTGAACTTGTTCGTGGATAGGAGCGTGTGTATGATTCTTTTTTTTTCCATTTCTTTCTCTTCACACCTGGTCGGGAGAATGGCGATCACTAACGTGCACCTGTATGTCTTCCAGCTGATAATATCCGTCACATTATCGTCTGAGATATCGGTCATAATGGGCTTGAAGAGCGAGTGACCGAAGACCTTGTTCGCTTCTTCGGATGAGTCGAATGTGATCCACGAAGAGGAATTCCTCCTCCTCCTCCTCCTTCCCAGCGATCACGTGGACGTCGCAGTCTGAAGTTTGAAAATGTCCGAGCAATAATTTCTGGACGCATTCGGTTTCATGAGCGTGTGCAAGGAGGATGCAACTGCAGCAGATCAACCAAACCGGCTGCATTGCGGATCGTCCCGAGAGCAAATTCGTAACTATCACAGTTCGTCCTGAGGAAGACCGCACATTTACTTTCACGTCTAGCTTCCTTGTGACGAGTGAATTTCCGGGTGACGCGGCCCATAACCAAGTCAATAGACTAATCGATTGAGTGCATGGAATTCGGACGTGACGAGGTGAGGAGATACACAATAAGACTGTCCAAAGTTTTTTTTCCTAGTGTTGTGCTGACAATTGCACTCAAAAATTGAAGAATGAACCCATCAGCAGGATGACAATCCAATAAGGGCCGATGACGGGCACTTAATGGATAGGCTTCTTAGAAAGTGCTCACGATGGGTAACATTTGTTACCGCACAAAGGCTCACGCATGTAATGTATGTTGGAAAAATAATTGATCATTGGGGCTTGGGAGCTCAACGTTGTAAATGGAAAAGGTTTTCCTGCATGCTGCCGGCTTCGCTTTACAATGTTGCCTTGTCATGACACCAACTAATCTGTTGATAATCTTTCTCTTAATTTGATCTCGTCCATGATGGGAACCTAATCACATCATTTCATTTTCGACGGCGTTCTCGTCAACCGATCCCGTCTCATCTATTTTTTCCACATTTACTTTCGTCGTGACCAACATCATGTAAAAGTGAAGAATCACTGCGTTCGTCTCTACGAAAGGTCCACTTGGTTAAAAGTCCACCCAGGGGGGGCATCCCCCGCGAAAAAACATTTGTGCGAATGACAAGATGGATTTTCACCCGGTGGAACTTCTTTCCAAATCCACCTCCAATCCACCTGGTCGTTCAGGCAGGTGGACGTTTCCTAAAGACGATTCGAAAGCGGGAAAAACAATATTCACGTTGAAACTCGTGTAATAAAAAATACGCCCATCGTCCTCAGAACTGACATGCTATTGGTCAGAAAAAGTCAAACTTTCGTTGACTTTCAGATCAAAACACCAACGCAAGCGGACTGATGGAGTACTGCTTTCCTGCAATATAGTTGAGGGCCAGTTTTCAATCTCGACGAGGCTTGGACGATTTTCGAAGGTGATATTTGGAAACAGTGGTGGATGGAGGGGGGGAGGGAAATTGGGGGAGGGGCAGTGGTAATTGCTATTGACCTCGTCACCGGTCTTGACGAAGACCAAATCTGCTTCACCATACAGAACACCTCGGAAAATTCCAGAGACGAAAGTCCTGTTCGGACCTTCCTCGAGTAATCGTCACGTCCAAACTCGTCCACGTAGGTCAAAGTGAAATTGAATGCAGCAGCTGCCTCTTCGATCAGTCCATGTTCGATTCCGACATGCTCCACGTGACCACTATCGGACTCGATTGAGCACAGAATGGAAAGTAATCTCGACGAAATGGTACGGCCAATTCGATACCCTCATGGTACTTCATGATACAAAGTTTTCTTGGAATTGCCATTGCCTCAAATTCTTGCATTTGGACGGATGACCGCAGACGATCCGCAGAGATTTTGGAATACTATCGACTCGTCAGCGATAAGACAGACCTGGCCAAACAGATCAATTACGATCGATGAAAATTGTTTGTCTCAGCGAATTTTTACCCAAACGATGCGCCGTTTCCAGCATTCTCGACTGGGAATTCCCCCAGCGGGGTTACACGATGCCGGCCAGACAAGCACACAGAGGCTCAAAAAAGCATTCGTCAAAAATAGATCAGCCAACCCACCCGCCTGAAAATTTCTTGCGAGGTCTGACAGCTCTTTCAAGCCTTCAATATGATATGAAGTTATGTGAAAACCAATTTTCAAAGGCTTTCCCTTTCTTTCCCCCTTCTCTACAGGACTCACTAACGTTAGGCCTAGGCCTAAGCCTAACCGACAGACTTAAGGTCATGCCATGGCCTACCTTTATTAATTCAAAAGAAACTTAATTCTCGACTTACCATTTAGGCCTATGATGAATCCATGGTCTTCGAGACATCTCCTTGAGGATATGTAACGTTAGGCCAATCGCAGGACTATTCATACTTTCACGAACCCTTCAAGTGCGGACGTAGAACGTTAGGCCTATCTGGAGTTCCTCGAACCATCTCAAACAGGTCTGAGTTTGGAATTCCTCCAGGAAGCATGGAATCCATCTTGTTCATTCAGTGATGTCCGGATAAGATGTCTCCATATCCCAACCACATCGATCAATCACTGCTAACCACAGCTTCATTTTGAGCTCAACTCATGAGCTCAGCACAAGAAACGTTTCTTACATTAAAATACAGAAGATTCAGATGTCGACACGAAGTTGTCTTGAATCTGGCATAATTTCGGCACGGTATCCGACAACACTGGGAGACGGTTTCGGAGCAAGCACTCTAAGCCTAATTGAATGACGGCTAATTTAATTTTTTTATGTCGAAATGGTGCATCACAAACAACATAAAAGTCACTTTTCGTCATCTACGAGTCAATATCTTTGTTATGGTTGGTCTCTTTGCTCCGAAAACCCCCCAGGAGTGGCTACCCTGGGGAGAAGGAGAAAAAAAAAACGGAATGAAATTCACATCCTCCAAAAGCGAGATTTAGCGTTCTCCACAACCCCGGGGAGATGGAGCTCCAAATTTGCTGGAGCGATTCTGTGGTGAGAGAGGAAGAAGCATGCCGAATCTCGTTGCCGTTGATTCTCTCAGAGAGGAATACGAGGAGGTTGAATTTTGCTGCAAGAAGGGGTTGAAGAAAGATATTAGGCGAAAAGCCTATCGATATGGGATGTGCTCCAGGTGACGTCCATTCTTTCGCTCACGGCGAGTAGGCGAAGTCTTGCATGCACTGGCTGAAGCGCAGTGTGGCACCAACTTTTCCAACCACCGCCAGCTCTCATGCTCTCTAACTGCGCGGTAGTGAGGCGTCAAACTTTTGTTTCGTTGACATCATTCGAAAGCTAAATGAATGTTCTACATGGAGGAACTCTTACATTTTTAGCAAACTCTTGGGGACCAGTCCTGTATAGTGATAAAGATAACCAAACTTTTTTTTTTTGGCCCAACCTCCTCCTCATTCCTGCTGTGTCCCGATATGCATAACCATAGGCGCCGACTTAAAGAAAACATTGAGGGGGCAAGCTCCTAATCCCCCGGACATAACATACACGGAATTGTTCCAGGATCCAGTGGGGTAGCTCAGTATTATTAAGTTAGCTGTGTGACAAGCGGTTTTTTTTTTTTTAGGGGGGGGGGGGGGTTTGCTGGGCAAGGAGGGCCAAG
>CAJPEV010000759.1:0-95695 GCA_905338385.1 Darwinula stevensoni | reverse complement strand
TTACGTAAAATTGACGTTAATTTTATATCACCGTTTACGTATCACAGAGGTGACATTTCTGCAAATATGTTGACATTTTTTGACAATGGTTTGCGTAATAATGATATAAAATGGACAAAAATTTGCATTCATTTTACGTAAAATTAACATAAACATGCTGTTAAGGTGACTATCCCTTTTCGGCCACGCGAAGCCCGGCTCGAAGTACCTCTGGGCCAACCGAACGGATTCCGATGGCTTCAAAATTTTGTTGACAGCCGGACGCCCCAAGAATTCGCATACCTAGCCACACCCCCCCTCCCCCATCCCCGAGACGATATACGCCACTGCTCACAAATCTCACCGAAGCACTGCGTGTTTCTATCGTATCAGTACGTTTTTTGCACAGCTCGCTATCCCGCCCTCTCGCCGGATTGTTAGCAAAGATGATCCCGTCCTGCTGTATCGCAGGGGAATCGTGAAAAACCAGCAGAACTTAATTTTCGATTCCTGCTCTCGGCTATAAATCACTGAAGAGAATCTCCTAGCGCAGGGGTGTCAAGCTAAAATCGGTTGTCGGGGAGCATTCCTTACCCTGCAGATGCCTGTGGGCCACACCCATACTTTTTTCACCGAAATTTGTGCCGACAGTCGATCCAAGCGCAAATTTTAAGAACAGACGGCAGGCCGGATGAACCATCTCTGCGGGCCGTATGTTTGACACCCCTGTCCTAGCGCAAGCTGGAAATCCTCTCAGTGATTCGGGTCTCGACGACGCCCTGGCATGCCATCTGGATGCATCGTGATGTTCCAGTCGCACCTGGCCAAACCGTGGTTTGGTCGTCGTGGCTTCACGGGGATTTACGCTGTCGGGAGCTTCAGAAACGGGCATTTCTGGGCTTCTGTCTAACTTAACACGCAAAAACCGAAGCGCGACTCACCCGTCCCGTTGCCGCTTCGTCGCCATCACCTTACGTTTCCGTATAAGCCCTTGTCACTCGAGCCGAGGGTGGATCGGATGCTTCACAAGGTTCGTGTGTCCAACTGACTTCCAGTTTCGGATCTAGTGCTCTATCGTGCCCGACGTGTTCGCCCTCAAATTGTCTTCGGCAGGATTTTGCGCTCCACGAATATTTTTCGCCGACATTTTCACGACGGAAGAAATAGTGAGTTTGATTCTTGATTTTACTGCCCGGCCTCGCGAGATCTTACTACTGTACTTTCCACAGGTACTTCCTCGATAAAAGCTCGGGTTTAACGGAACTTCGGGGCATGCTATCTTTAATATTGCCTGGAACGAGAGAGGAAATTCCACTCCACCTTTTCTCGGGACGGGGGGGGAGGTAGCTCTCACACTATAAGACGATGCCCTTTTGCTGCATTTGCATAATGCATCGTGCCTGTCTTTTTATCCTGCCGCTTCCAATGAGGCTAGATGGTGCCGATCCTTTCTGTAAAATATGCGGGCTGTCTCTCAAAAAAGTCATTAAAAAAAAAGGAGAGGGAGGGGCTCATCGGCAATTCCTCAATCATTGGTAACGAGAGTGGAGATTTCTTCCTTCTCGTTTGGGTCCTTCGACTTGTCATCTTTCGTCTTGTCCTCCACTCTCCCAACTTATGATAAAATTCACCCTCGTTCAGATGATTCAGATGCTACTTGTCGCAGGGTTTCGGTGTCGTTGGCCGAGTCACACCGGCAACAACTTGGCGTCCGTGTCTCGGTTCGAGTATTCCTAGGTCACGATGGCCTGAATCGTCTTTCCCGTCGGAAGCAGGTAGTAAAAAAACGATTCTGTGGACGTTAAGTCATGACCGAGCGTGACAAGAAAGCTCCCCTTAAAATAGGGGTCATCGATCCCTTTCCATTTTTAGACGGATTTTTTCAGAGACCCCAACGGTCAATGCCCATGTTAAACTAATAAGGCAGGTTCATGCGTGCGAGGAACCTTGCGAGAGAGAGAGAGAAAGAGAGAGAGATCGTTCCAGCAGACGACCGCTAAGAGAACAAACAATGAATAGAGAAGGTAATTTCTTGGAAATACGCATGAACAACGCTCGTCTACGAGAAGAATCTCGCGTGCGAGTACCCTTCGCGATGGTGTACTCGCATGTGAACAAAGATGGAAGTGCCTGCCCCTTCTTTCGAACTTCGATAATTATTGCTCCCGAGTGTAAAACCGTGATGCAATCTGCCAGCCTCCCCTCCTGGAAAATGTTGGAACGGCCCTAGTCGAAAGCGTCGCGAATCCTCGCGCTCTCGATCTTCGAAAATTTCATCACTTCATGGAATCGAGCATGTTTTGCAGGAAGGCGGAATCTGCATAGTTTGGTTTATTTAAAAAATTTAAAAAACACTCTCAAAGTTCGTCGTTCCTCTCATAACGACGTAATCGTGTTTAAATAGCGCATGAGATACGAGGATGTTGATTAAGGAGAGTGCATGATGATCCAGCGAATACGCCGTAGGGGTCAACAAACGGCGAAAATTTCATCAAAACATGAATAACGAGACAAAAAGGAAACGAGATTCGCTCGAGGGGATTTCTCATCTTCCGAGAATACATCAGCATTGCTCGGGATTCCCTATTCTAATCTCGAAGGATCACGAAAAGCTATCCATAAAGCATATCGTCTATAGGAGAATGTCGCTAACGATCTTTTATCGAGAAGAGGAGAATTCCGTCCTAGCTTCTTTTTCGATGCAACCCTCTTTATTATTGCACGATCCAATATATTTCCTCCTCGAATAACCAATCGGAAATGCAGTTGTAAGGGGTATTAATCTACCTCCTCTCGCACCTATCGACCGAGTGTTGGCTTGGAACTAATCGGCACCGGGAAAACAGCATGCGAGCGGAGCCCTAACAATATCGATCCGCCGCTTTTAAAGTGAATGCAATCGCAGTCGATCGTAGTTCCGAGCGAGTTTTCGACTCGATTCACGGGACACCGTGGATGCCTGGGAATGAAAGAGAGGGAATTTTTTAAGATCTCGTCACCCGTATCGGGAATGAGAGGGCTGTTCCAGAGTAATTGGGACAAAAGGGCTACAAAACTGCTTTCCGAAAACTCCCTCCGACTTAATTTTTCTGCACTGCATGGATTAGATTAAATTTAATAATAGAACTTAGACTAAATAATTATTATCCACTACACATGCATCACCTGACCTGAGATGGTTTTTCATTTCTCCTACATCACTCCATGTCATTAATTTTATTAAATTGTATAAATTTAACATTTGCTTCGTGAACATCGTTTTGGACAATTTTGCTACATCGGTAACGCTAGAAAACCCCAGTAGTCACTTCATATTTGATCGACAGCAAATGTCATTCGGCACGAAGGAAGGTGACGGTCTATCTTTTTCTTGATTCATATTTCTTGCAGATATGGAAGCTCCAGGTGAAGCCAAATCAGATGGAATAGGAAGTGAAGCAGCAGAACGAAAAACTGTTGTTTAAATTGTGTTACGTCAGTAACAAATGAATGGCTGTTCTTTTTTCTTCATCCGTGGGATAAATTAGGAATTTTCGGTTGGAATTGGAGCAAATATCTATGTTCTGCTGTCTGTTGGTGAAGAATTTCTGGACCAAAACATATTCAAGGTTCAACATATTCATCCAAGTCTTTTCATTTTGAGTCTGGTGTCACGTCAGCAACTTTGGAACTGCCCCTTAGCAAATTCCGTTTGTTGAACAATTCGTGTCTGGATGAAATATCGTGTCGAGTGGGCGGATTTATGTTATCTAAAACCTCCCCAAATAAGACAGTAAAACATGACCGAAAATTTGACCTCATTTTTTTACTCTAGAGAACTAAGTCAAGGAATCCTAGAACCCGGGGAAAGGAGAATGGAAAATGGGAGGAGAGGGGAATGGGGGGAATGGGGAGAAATGAGGTCGGGGGGATAGGAGAGAGGGAGGCTATTTGGAGCAAACTCGCGAAACGGGAGAAGATCGGGTACGGGAGAATCCGAGATATGAGGTCACAAAGTTTTATTGGACTAAATAAGACCTCGTGCATGAAATATGACCTAATATGACCCATTAAAGTGGGCTCGTTTGGCTCTCACAGTTGCCAGGAATCCATCCAGCATATGCAAGGAAGCACAAAAAATGACTGCTTAAAAATCTTCCCTTCTAACGTCCCGAAGAAAAAAAGTGAAAACCTTGTCCTAAACTAAAAGACCGTATTCTGAGAGGTCGTTTTGGAATGATCGTCGGAAAAATTGAGAGCGAAGACTGTTGGATAGTTGCGCAAATCCAAGCGAGAAGAGGAAATGTCCCCGGAGGATCCCCAAAAATGTCGACCGAAAATGGTGAAACGAAGCAAAGAAAGCATGGAATCGAAGTTGACAGGGGCAGAGACCCCATTTCACCCATTCACGGAGCACAATACCCGTCATGAAGGGTTTCGTCACGAGAGAAAGGATAATGGAAAGCCCCAACCCGCAGCCGATCGAGCTTCCGCTCATTTTAAAACTTATTAGGACGAAGTCCCTCGCATCAATCTCCCGAGATGATTGAACCGCGACGATTGATATCGGACGGGTGGCGATCCGGGTGACCCGCGAGAGAGGGCCGACACCGGCCCGTCTCTGGA
This sequence comes from Darwinula stevensoni, assembly GCA_905338385.1. Taxonomy (NCBI): domain Eukaryota; kingdom Metazoa; phylum Arthropoda; class Ostracoda; order Podocopida; family Darwinulidae; genus Darwinula; species Darwinula stevensoni. The sequence goes on along the minus strand of CAJPEV010000759.1, from coordinate 91,111 downwards.
ATAACCGAGAGTTACAAACGAATAAGGTAGGTGTCGTCCTCTGCCGAAGCCAGCCCCAAGTAAGCACTAGGCTTCACGCGGCATCCTATCGGCTCGAAACCGACGGAAATGCATATTTGCTGCTATTCCGACGAAATCGGTTCAGATTTCAGGGCCCATTGGTCCAGACGACGGGAAAATGTGGCCAAAAAAGCGGCATTTCAAAAGTAACATGAATTCGCTGATATTCTTAATATTCTGCAGATGAGATACAGGAACTTTCGTAATATAGGCAACCATCCACTTGAATCACAGATTTTTTGTAAAAATCTGTGGATTCATGTGGATGCACTTTTCTGTGCATGAATGATTAGTTTTATAAGGTTGATACCTTATAAAACTAATCATTCATCAAAGGAGTCATCTTCCGTTCTCCAGTTATTGCACATTGACAATTTTTATGTATTTGTTGACATAAACGGGAATTATGTATCGTCTTTGAACTGCGACAAACTGGGATATTCATTTCAACTTATCAGTTATTATTCATAAAGAAAAAAGCCAAATTAATGTAAGCATTCAATATAAAGTTTTCCATTTTCAATATATTCATAATGCAGAAAGTTTTCATCCCCCCCCCCCCCCCCCAGTGGCCTTTAGTTTGTAGGCCTTATATGATATCCTAGCAACCATTTTTTTATTAAATCTTTGAAAATTTCCCATATTTTTGACATCATTGCTTATGAATTTCATTACGATACCGTCAACCGTCTCTGAAATCGTCATTAGTTCTTAGACGGGGACGGTGGATGTGAATGGGGAGGATGTGAGTGGGATGGATGTGGGTGGGTCGTGTGGGTTGACTCTTTCCCCTGCTTTCATTCGTTACTGTCGCCCTATCTGAATTCAATACATGAAGGAAACTGCTCCAGTTATTCGAGATGAGAAGAAAAAAAAAGGATCAGCAGATCACTTCGTCGACTCCTTGCGCGGTGAAGCTTTATCTGGTGTCTGGTGATCCCGTGTCATTTATGCGAAGCGAAACGAGATAGAATGTGTTCTCGTCTCTCTTGGTTCACGAAGATCGGCTCCGTCACGGCTCATCGTCCCTGCACCTTTGGATTCGCATCTTCGAGTGCCTCTTGCATATTGCCTATCGCTTTGACTTCCGAACGTGGCGAATGAGGACTGAAGAAAATGAGACAAGAGAGTTTGAGTGAGTGTGTGTGCCTTTCTTTGAAACTCACGAGAGTTTCAATCAAAGAAAGAAAAGAAAGGTTTTCACAACCAGTTCAGGAGCTTAATGGGGCTGATAGTAGACAAACACAAGAGGAAAGGGGGGCGATCGGTACGAGCAATGATAGGAATAACTTACAGACAGACGTGCTTTCGGAAGATCCAGAAACCTTTGCAACCACGACTGGCATTTATCGGATTCTCATGGAATATATTCGCGTCATTTTGCTAGTTATTACTGGTTATTGCATCAGGGCATGCGATAAATCCTGAAGCCTTTCAGGCGTACCGCTCAGAAACTTACTCTCTCTACTTGAACTTCATGGTTGATATTACATACCCTCTCTCCATAAAGTCCAGTCCATGTAAGTGATATATTCAGAAAGTTCATGCTAGCAATAGGGATACGTTTGGGAGATGCTCAAGAAGCCAGATATAAATATAAATTCTACAACCACATCATTCTAAGAAAGATTCCAGACAGCATACACTTACTGATCAACTGGGCTTCCTGTGCATCGCAATGAACCTCTGAGAGCATCTCTGCTTCCAATGCTGAAGTGCTGAAAGAGGAATCCTTTTTCACAGTTAATTTTGATCCTTCATCTTCCTTTTTCAATTGGATCAGCAGCCGAGTCAAATCTTGATTATGATTGTGATAATACCAATGAATGCAACTAGATAAATTTTCATATTACAGAATTCACTGATTCTCAATTTTTTTCTCGTTCCTTAATTTAATAATCCTTCGATCGGACTATTAATCTTAGCTCTTTGATTATGGTCCGTTTATGCCTTAGAATGTTATGGTAACTCCATAGAATTATTTGTTGTGTGGTATTGTATCGGGAGGTTAATAATCTGTATAAAAAATATCTCCTTGCATTTCTTTCATTTTGAACAAAGAATTTTGATTTGGGAATTTTTTCAGCTTTTTCGTACTTCTGAATCACTGTGCAGCGTGAATAACTGCAAAAAAATTGCTATGGAAAAGTCAATGGAATAGAATGGAAAAGCCAAACTGAAATTTTCCCCACTTTCGAGACTGTTCCTGGTTCTGGCCGATTTTGGTGGAAAGGCAAAGGAGGATCGCCTATCTAATGGGAAAGCTATCGCGAATATCGTCGCACCGACGAGGTATTTGCCGTTTTACGACAGCATTTTCTGCGAGTGAAACAGAGGAACCCTCTCTCAGTCGAATGGAAATAGCCTCGTGAAACAGTCGGCTCCAAAGTCAAGGTGGTGGTGGCTTTCCGGTGGCTTCCCGGTGGCTTCCCTCGACGACCTCACTAGTTCCGACCGATGAGACTCAGGTCTCAGACCAGGGGTTTTCTCTAAAAAGGTTTTGGCCTCGAATTGCATCGTTGGAGGAATGAAGGAATGAAAACGAATTCGACGAATTGACGAAAGTAGTGGTAAATAAGGAAAATCATTGCATCTCCATTTACGTCATGCTTTTGCGAGGGATGTGTCATTAAATGCTCTCAACAGCAGCAATGGGTAAGAAGCTAACCACTGACAGCCTAATAGAGAGACAGACAGGTTGGACAGGACTATCAGATAGCTTCCAATTAGACCTATTAGAATTCATAGGCGATTTCACCTGCAGGTCACAATCGACACCGGCCGGTGGCTATGAGGTAAAAATTGGCCATGGGCTCACCCGCCAAATGTGGCTATCAGTACAGCCCTAGACTTCAGCCATGGTACACATGCAGGGTGATTTTTTATTCATGGGACCAATATAAATACTTATCATCTTGAAACAAATGAAGTTAAGTACATGACATTTTGCCTCAAGAATCCATAAACATGGGAAAGTTATTCTCCATGAAAAAAAGTTAAATGTGCCCTAGTCTGTGCGATATCACATGTCGTAGACATGTGGTGTAAGTCTGTACTACGACCGTAGATAATTCAAAGAAATGGAGTAGACTTCACGTTATGTGGCTGCCTTCCGGTCTCACGAAGCGCATGGATTAATGTAGAAGAATTGTTCTTTAGGTATCCCCCAAGGAAATTGTCACGAGGATTGAGGCCGGGGGGCAATGGTGGTCATACCAACACAGTGATAGTTGTGTTAGACTTCCTGCATGAGAACTTCGGTACCAGAACACTGCCTACTAGATTCACTGGTGTCCACAAACCAGTCCATGGAATCCATTGCCTCCTGATCTCAATCCATGTGATTATTTCCTCTCGGGAGACCTAGAGGACAAAGTCTTCGAGTCAAATCCCTGTACGTTGGGAAACCTGAGGGCGATCACAGAACGTGAAGTCAACTCCATTTCTCGGTATAATCTCCAGCTGTAGTGCAAAATTACACCAAACGCCTACGACATGTGATTGGGCACAGATGAGGGCACATTTAACTTCTTTTCATGGAGAATAACTTTCCCATTTTCCCAACTCTCCCATGGATTGATTCATTCACTCTCCCATTGATTTGGAATCTCATGCATCTAACTCTATTTATTCAAAGATCATAAATATTCATAATGTGCCCATGAATACAAAATTACCTTGAAACTTTTGGTGCATGCAGTCAACTCAAGGGCGCATGATCTCTTCAGTGTTGCTTTCTAACGGTGGAACGTTCGACTATTCCTTAAACGTTAAACCAAAAAAGGCGTAAGGCTTTGCTTTAAAAATTCACGTACGAAAGGGTTAATGGCTTCCTCGAGCTATCCTAATAGCAACCGATGACGATTCTACTCGTGCTCGCTTCGCATTAGAATGGAGCGAGTTTCGCTTGCACATCTCGGGGATTGTTCCCCCTCGAGCGGTAGGTCAATTCTAACACCATTTTGGCCGTGGGTCTACCGGGTGTTGCACATAGAGAGCCCCCCTCCACAGCCTAAACTATAAAAGCTAGGGAAAAGTTCTTATCATGAGAAAGAGCATTCATTCTCGAATCTAAACATGTACTTCTAGTCATTTGGTGATGTTGCTTTGCAAGACTTCTCGGGAGAATCCATGCTGCCTGCACTTCATATATTTGATCTTTCAAGATTACCCCAATGTTCTCAAGCTACATTCATATCAAGAGAGTTTCCCAGTAATTCCGCATTTCCGAAGAAATCGATCCCTGAGGGTGGATTTTTTAACATAATTATTCGATAATGCAGTTTTATCCCAGGGAAAATACATGATATTTCCTGGAAATAAGGGAGCACTATCGGATAGTTCTCTGTTCTAAAATCCACCCTGAGTCTTTCAGCATTTTGCTGTGTGATCAAAGCTTTGGAAAACAGGGCTTTATCAGGCAGAAGCTGAACGTTTAATCTTTTTTGAAACCCATGAATGAGTAACGAATTCAGCTCTGGCATCACAAGCTTCTCAAAACGTAATAGCACGGATGTATGATCGATGAATATAAGTTTTTCAACATCAAACGACATCAGAAACAACAAAATGAATTGAATTGAACCAAAATTGAACAATGATTCCAAAAATATTTAAACACTTTCTTTAGCTCCTAGAGTTTAGGCTATGGAGGGGGGGGGGTAGTCTATGTGCAACATCCGGGTACATTGCATGGTGATAACGCGGATGACGCAATCTTGAGTGCTGCTTCGGCAACAGGCACTCCACAGCTCGTTAAGCGTGACGTCGAACATCGAATAGGTCACTTTTACAGGACTCACGTTAATCCTTTCATGCCCAAGTGCGCCATATAGTGCGCTTTTGCTATCGCGTCGTTTTTTTTTTCATTTTTCTTTGTATTTCCGAGTTTGTTCGTATGATGGCAGCACTCATCAAGGTTACGAGGAGTTTACGAGTGACTACGTGCGTGATGTAACGCTTGATTTTATGGAAGGGTGCAATTTTGTTTGCTGGAACCTAAAAATGGCTTGAGTACTAAAAGGTTAAAGACCGCATTCATCTGCATCGGCTCTCCAAAGATCAGGAAAATCGGGAAACTACCGTCTAATGCAACGTTGGCTGCAGGAGAAACTGACGCGAAGCTGGAATTTATTTCGTCTCGTCGTTTGCGTGAAGTTCTATTACGAAACATGTTCCTGCAAAGATACGAGAAATGTCCATCAGGTGACAGGTGATTGCAGCAGCGTGCTGGATATTCCACCTTTTTTTGCCATACGCCGTTCCAGGTCGTCTGAGTGGAGGGCGTGGCAACGTTCCGGGCAAACACTTTTTCCAGTAATAAATAGGAAATTGGGTTTGATTCTCAGTTACTGGCATTCTTCTCATTCGAATTTTGTGCACTCGTGTCGAGGATCTGGAAATTTAAATTTCCAACATATTTTACTCTGCATTTTCGGGTGACGTTCGGTGGGACGAAGCGCTCGCCTCTTTCCCTCAGAAACTATGAAAGTTGCTCAAATTCTACCTGTAACAGTTTGCAGTAAAAATATCAAAATTAAAGTCCATTTTTATAAAACAATGGACGAGAGATCCTCCGTGGGAGACGCGGCTCCTTGAGCAGCGTCTCTCACGGCAGGAAGAATCAATGGAAAATCTATCAATCCCCTATTGCTAATCGAGACAAAAGATAGAATACATTAAATTTTCCATCATTCATGATGGCAATTGAAATTTTTTTCCATCATAACGGTCCTTGCCCGCGGGCGTTAAGATGATGAATTCAGAGTTAGATCCAGAAAATAAATTTAAAACAGGACAGAACAGCTGGTTGAACCGATGGTCATGGGACAATGGCTTCATGGTAATAGGACTTGAAATCAAAGCGACACGGTGGAAGGTGAAAGGTCCAAAGTGGTAGGTGGACGAATCCGAACAGTAGACCTGTGCGGTGACAGCTGGGCAAGGCAACAAGAGAAGGTTCTATCATCTGCCTGAAATCGTGCGGAAACCGTGATTCACACTAAATCCGAGAGATGTCGGGAGGAGTCAACTCCGCCCACGTCGTGCATGCCGGCTCTGTCGGCGATAGAGTCATCACCGATATGGGTTACCGTCAGCCATCATCATCGAGACCGGATAGACCGACATCCCAACCATTGAAAAACGGCTGAAAGAAATTCGAAGCTTATCTTGCAGTGCCTCCACCTCCATTCAATGGATCCGAACCAATGAAGTGATGAACCGTCATGGAATCCATCGCATCTTGTTCATAATTTCACTCCAAGTAAACGTGCTGCAGTCTCCATTACATTGCAGTTATAGCATAGCTGTAAATGTTGCTATGGCAAGACAGGTGGTGAATGATGAAGGCAAATAAATCAAGCGATGCAGTCAGCTCCAATAGACTTCGAGGCAGCACTTCGATCGCATATCTGGATTGTGTCTGCTCAAGTGTACATTCAGCCCACTCACCCCAAATAGTAGGCCCTCAGCAGTTGAGAGAGAGAGAGAACATCGCTTGTGGATGTGCGTTGTGATGGAGGACAAGGACTTCTCTTGCCTAATAAGAAGACTGATGCGGCCTTGGTGCATTCTTTTGCGACCCAAGTCATGACAAGAAGCACTGTGCAACGATGACTCAGGTCACGACCCGAATAACGACTCAATGTGCCCATAATGGAACGTTAAACTTACGCATCTCGGTTGAGTTCCCCATAGCGACTAGTACTTGGGTCGATTCTCTTCATCATAATGGTCGGGCATACGAAGGGATCACAATAGGCATGATGCTGGATAGAGAAAGGTACAGTAGTTGGAAAGGATGAGGAGGAAGATGAAATTTCCTGTCCTCGCCATTGTGATATGAAGTCTATTATCATCGCTGGGACTCCACCCGTCCACAATATGTATCCACCTATTGTTTCTCTCTCATCCTCTTTTGTCACCTCATTCTCCTCTCCATACACCTCTCTCTCTCACATTTCGATTCAAAACCTCAAATGGAAACGTGTACATTTTGTGCTTCGTACTTCCAGTCGGGAATATATCCATGAATCTATATCAAAAGACACTGGACTCAAGAGTAGGTGTCTCTGCGGAATGACATGGACTGAATTTGCATGTTTACCGAATTTCCTTTCTGTGGGTCGTTGCATGGATCTATCGATGTGCGGGTAAAGGTGATGAAATCCACGTCCATATTTCATGAACATTCTCGTCAAGACTCAGGGTGTGTCGAAGTCGATGCAATTGAGGATCATTATTCCGATCGTTGTATGTGGTGTATTGTTTGTGTGCAAGGCACAAGACTGATGGATGACCGGAAAAGGCGTACATTTAACAGGCGTTTAACGTTTCCATGGCCTTGCATGCCTCGCTGCATCCTGCTCCACAAAATGAAACAATGATTTTTTTTTCCTGTCTCTCTGTTCTTTTCCTCTCCAATCTCGTTTAATAACATTTTCAGTACTCATCAACTGAACACATAAATAGGTCAGCTGCGTGGGGGGGAGACCGATTCCATATAATGGACACATAATAAGTCCCATATACCTCAAAGTCACTATTTTATATGACTGACCGCGAATACTACTCTCGTATCACAGCGTAATGTCCGAAATACTGCGAATCCGAAAACACCACCAGAGAATGCTGTTGTATAAGGATGCTACACGATTAGTGAATCCAGGATGGAGACACTCAAGAGAAAATGACGGACAGAGGTCGTCTCAGAGGATCTTGAGAGCTGGGAGAATAGGAGGCTCCATAAGCGGCAGCAGCAGACATGAGATGAGGACTTGCAGCCGCCGACGAGTGAAGACTAGCCATGCTGTTGACGGCAGCAGCCGCCGGAGAATAGAGGGAGGAGAACGGCGGGACGTAAAACGGGGAAGTACATACGGAGGACGCGACGGACGTGACTTTGGCATCTGTCGGATTCCCACCGGACGGGGAAGTCTTCTCGGGAGTGAAACTGGTGAAGAAGGAACGGACCTTTTCCATGTCGGAGGGATCCGGTGGTGAGGAGCTCGTCGTCGCAGTGCTCGTCACGAGACTCCCGGCTGAAACCGTGTGTGGAGGCGGAGGGAAGCTGGGGTGATGGATGGGGAACGACGTCGGGTACATCGGACGAGGCATCCCAAATGGATCCATCGGAGCCGGCAGATACGGAAAAGAATACGGATAACCGTCCTTCTTGATCGTCTTGGGTTTCCGACGAGGTCGATACTTGTAATCCGGGTGATCCTTCATGTGTTGAGCCCGAAGTCTCTTCGCTTCGTCTATGAAGGGTCTCTTCTCGGAATCCGTGAGGAGTTTCCATTCCGCACCGAGCCGTTTGGAGATCTCGGAGTTATGCATTTTCGGGTTCTCGAGGGCGATCTTGCGACGTTGGATTCGGGACCAGACCATGAAGGCGTTCATGGGTCGTTTGATGTGTTCGTCCTTCACCGTCATGGGGATTCCCAATGCAGCACTGGATGTCATGGACAATCCACCGGCGACTCCTGGGTTCATCATCATCGTAACGGAAGAAAACCACGATGACGAGCCAGGCAATTTTATGGTAGTTAATCGGAGCGCTGAGTGCCACTGACACAGGAGAAGTAGACAGAGCCTGAATGCAACCATGTGTCGTATATGAAAGGCTTTTTATGATCGGCTTGTGGGCGGGCCTTGGGAACGTCCAATAGGAGCTCGTCTTGGATCCGGAGGCCCCGCCCACTTCCTATTCTTCTCATTCATACCATTGAGAATCTGTTTCTGGTCTTGAATAGGAAGGATATTATGGCCGGGCTTTTGGGGGGGTCCCTGAAAAGCCCCTGCCATTACAATAGAAAAGCCAGCAGCGGCGACAATGAATAGAGAGAGAAGGAATTCATTCTGTCCAAACATGAAGCTTCCGTTCCATCAATGCACATCCATTATCGTTTTTCTTTCCTCGCCATCCACGTGCACTCCTGTAGCCACTTTCAGAGGCGATTGTGTTTTTTTTTTTCTTTCGGTTCCGGAGAATGTAAAGTATAAGAGGAACGGGATGAAGTCCAGGGAGAGGAGGCCCTTGAAACAATGGCATTCATCACGAAGGAGCCCCTCTTTTAATCGAATGAATAGAGGCCAAGATCCGCAAACTTATCCTCACACTTCTTTTCTCCTCTTTTCGGAGTCCTTTTTGACCTCGCATTTGAGCCGTGGTGTACATACAGGGCTTAGAAAAACATGGAAGGGACATTGAAGCGAGGAGGCAGTGATTCTTCATGGTCTCCGTCCCTATGAGAAACCATTATAATACAGCTGCGGCGACTTAATTCGCATGCATGCAGCTTTGACTTTTTTTCTCCTTTTATAATGGTCTCTCTTTCGCCTTCGGAAGCGGAACAGGTATGCCGCTTTTGTGGCCCTAAGGGTTTTTTTATGCGGCTCATTTTGCATTTTTCAGCTGGCTTGCCCATTTTCTCGTTTCTATAGTCGGAGTCGGGAGGAAACGAAAGTGAAGAGCAGCACGAAGCTCGAGGAATTTTCGGCGGCCCGCCTTCACGGGGAACTCCTTCAAAATGTAAACATTCCTCGAGTGTGAGATTCCCATTTTTCATTGGTTTCTTACTGCGGGATACGCATTCCTTCCGTGCCAAGGTTAATTTTTTCGACGTATCTGCCACGACGCAAGTCGTTCGTTACATTAAAATAATATGGAAATCCACCAATTCGTTTTCGACTCCTTCCGAAAAGAGCGATGGAATCACAGCCTGCACGATACTTGCACGACTGCGGATCCTGACAGCTGCAGACAGACGCAGGTGTTGCATTTTTTTATAAGTTTCCTTCACCACGAATCACTTTTCGACGAAATGATGTCCACTTTCTTGGCAAACTCATCAAAGAAAGTCCACGAGCTGCATACTGCACTCCATCCATCGCCTTTTCTTCTGCTACCGGGTCGAGAATGACATACAAGCGACAGTGTTTCGAACACGTTTCTGGAACGAGTTTCTTTACTTTCCCCGAATTGCGAGCAAGTACGATTAGCTAGAAATGCTGAGATCTTCGGATGCCCACGCCTTCCCCTCTCGTCTTCGATCGAACGTCTGAACGACCACGAAGGAGAAACTTGACTTAGGATCGACCGTCTTACGCGTCTCGACGAATCGGAGATCCTTCGTCGTTTTCCAACCCCTCTATCGTGCGATACCTCCCCAGGTGAGGGGTGCTAATCACGTGACCCCGACGATCTGGGGAAGCGAATCGGGGAGAGCGGTAGGCACAGTGTGCTAGGAAAGACTCCCTGTGGTACTCGGCCGGTACTTCCCTGGATTCCACCCTTTCTCTCCATTCAATACCGAAGTTTCAAGACTCTCTTCCTGCCACGCAACGTCTACCGCATGTAATTTCCTGCGTGTTCCCACCGAGTCGACAGGAATGTCGACATCACGCCGTTCTGCATAGAAGGGGATATCCATTCCATCCCTATTGATCTCCGGTTCGACATTAGCGAGTCCGAATGCGATCCCTTACAACGCCCTGCCGCCTACGACGGAGCTACGCAACTGGAAACAGCGTTGCCACCGGAAACTCCAGTTTCCCTCCCCTTTTCACTTAGAGAAGAGAGGAAAATTACTCCAATTTTCTTTTCTTTTTCCTCTTCCAGAAAAAGAGACGAAAAGTGAGCTAAAGAAACAGGAAAAAACTGGAGTTAGTGCTCGCCTCGTTCTTCTTTCTCTTTTCCTATTCCCTCTTTCCCCCGAGACCCCCGAGAGTGTATGGCTAGACTCGTCATCTCCCCTGCCGCCCGCGCGGTGCAGTCCATTCGACCTCGATTCCTACGCTCTCAACTTCCCACGAAGCTCGCGGACGTTCGCCTGACGTTTCCGAAGCAACGCGCCATTCTTAATCGTGTCGATCCGTGGAACGTCTTTATTCTCTTTGGTTCTTCCCTATTGCTCTTTTTTTGTCACATCTTTCGCGCCGTCCGCCTCGGGCCTCGCCCAACAGATAGAGCTCTCTACTTGGAGGTGGCTGTCAGAAACCATCTGTGCTTCCTGACATCACAGACACCTGGCACATCTTCATCTTTGCTCCTTGGGTGTTTCCTGCCTTCGGGACTCCTTCGGTTTCTTTCACGTCGAGCACGTACCCACCCTACCACTCCTCGTAGCCTATCCTCACTCTCCCACTGTTGGATTCTGGAAGCTGCAGATCACTTGGCAGAGCAGAGAGAAAACACGAAAGCCATCGAGGTCACGGGCCATCGAGTGATATTTTCCAGAGAGCAAGTCGACGATGGAAAGATAGAAAGTGGTGGGATTCAGGTCCCGAATTCGACCTGGACCATAATCATCCTGGTCATCCTGCGTTTCATTCTTCAGCTCTCCTTTCTAACCATTCCATTCACTTTATTTTCATTCACTGTTGTTTTTATTTCGCGCATTCGATTTTCAACCTCTTGCGAAGAGAGATTGAAAATAGTTTATTTATTTATTAATAGCTACTCACCGATCTTGCATGACCAATTGGGATGAAAGAAAACTTCATCTGGTGCAAAACTTTGTTCTGAGGCATTCTTAGAAAAAGGCCAAAGAAAATGATTTTGTCTACTGTCATCTCCATACTCGGTTACTCTTTGCCTCTCTGTGCTTCTCACAACTTAGACCCAAATCGATTTCGGTCACGTTTTTCGCCCTTTCGTGACTGGTAATCAATGCACATGTTTTCTTTATATATATATATATATATATATATATATATATAGGGTGATTCAAAAGTCACATACTTTTTTTTTGGTGCCGCCCCACACTAATATTACACCAAACTGCTCAGGAGGAGCAGACAAATCGATTGATACCATATACGGCACCAAAAAATGTTGGTGTCTTTTGAATCACCTATATAGCTCTATATATAGCTACGTTGTGAAGTTCGTTTCAAATTTTTAACTGAAAATTCAACGTTTTAAAGCTTCATAGCACATAAAATGATATAAATTCTCGAATTCTCGGTTGTCAATTTACGTACTTTTCTCATAAAATAACTTTCTATTAATTTAATTAAACTTTCTATTAATTTGGTGCATATTTTCTCTGTATCACCATTAATATATTTTTTTATTATTTCAACAGAACTGTGCGCAAGATCACCTGAAACGGCAAGGAAACCTCCTCGGGAAAATTAAATTCCCCTGCAATTTGAATATTATAAAGTTTATAGCACAAGACAGTTCTATTAGAGGGCTTTTTCTATCTTAAAAGTAGCCTAATTTAAAAAAAAATTCCGCAATACAAAAACCAAGAATAATGGAGATGAAGAATAAACAATGCACCCAGTGGATATTTGATGGAAGACTACATTCACGTTATTCATGTAATGTCAAGTTATAGTCCATTTTTGCTTTGGAAACATCAATTGAAAGATGCCTAACTCGGGTTGTCACAATACTGATAGAGGATTTTCTCCCAACATTGCTGCCTTGAGAAGTGAATTACTTTGTTTGCCCCGAATAGGGTATGGGAGGGGGGGGGGGGAGGAATAATTTTTCCTTTCCATATATGTTGCAAGAATAAGAATTTTAAGATTTGAGGGCCGAGGCTTTTCCACCACGAATGCACGAATGCGACTTGTAGGCTGTCTCTATCGTGCTTCTCATGTTCTCTTTTCACTAAAAATGTTTTATACGATACCGTCCGGAATCTTTAGACCGAGTGACTCGAAACCTCTGATCCTCCCAAAAACGTCATCCAGATGCGATGCATAAAACCCAAAATGTATCCTGAATGCAAGGACTAAACCAGATGTACGAGAAAGAGCAAGTGGCGATGCCTAAAAAAAAAATCCCGACCTGACTTGTTTTCTTTAAAAGATCGATTCGACCGTAGAAGAGCATCACATCCATTCTCGACCCATCGTTTGTCCGACTCGTTGAACGATCGTCCCATGTGCCGATCCTCTCAGAGTGTGCAGAGGGATAAGTGAGGACCAGGGCACCTCTTAAAGTCGAATTTCCGAAACCGAATCGCGAGATAACGAGTGGCAACCGATATGGAGCAGCCCCTCGACGACCTGGAGCAACGACCTTCTGGTGGAATCTCTGTCCTCATGTGAACCCTATCCCCTCGAGAATTTCATCGTTCGAGTATTCGATTACGAGGAAGGGACTCGAGGCGGAGGTAGAGGAGGATCGACTCCCAGGCCTCCATTCCCTCTTCGACGAGAACGGTAATGTGGACGAGGAGACTTCTTAGTTCCTGCCGAGCGAAAGGTCGGAAGGAAAGAGAATCTAGTCCCCGATCTGACCTTTGTTTCCGGGGAGGAAATTCTTGCTCTACCCGCGAAAGTGAGTCTAACAGTGCAACCTGCTTCCTCTTTAAAGCCCCACCATTAGTGCTCTCACCATCCAGCTCCTGCTTCCATTCCATATCACATGCCTTGCCTCTTGGTGATTTCATTCACGTCTTCCACCGGTAAGCCTACTTCACCCCTATTGGAACCAGCGGACAACACTTAGGCGTGGATGGAGGATCCTCGAGGGTGACTTTCCCCGACGAAATCACCGATCCGACGGACCCCATTTCTATCCATACGATGCCGGTGTGGAATTCCCCTAAACGCTACGTCGTGGACCGTCTCGCGAGGACCCGGACGTATCCAGGCCGACGAATCGACAGGGAACACCAGCGACGAACCACGCGGAACATCGTGCACCAGACGTCTTTCCCCAAGATCCCTCGACGGCCTAGAAGAGGAAAAGGGGAAGAGCCGAAGGACTCGGTTGGTTCGGCCTCCATCCGGATCCGGAGAAGGAAGTCATCTGCGAGACGCTCATACAGGTCCGAGTGAGATGTTGCGACATGCTCGATGCTCGAGAACGAGTCCGACAGCCTACACACACGAGAGCGATGAACCGTGAAGTATGTCGTAAAATCTAAGCAACCAACAAAGACATTTTACAGGAGTAATGAAGCACTAGGAGTACCTTGGAAGGAGATTAGGTATCCTGCAATTCATCACCAAGGCCCACCTTCCAGATGGAAAATTTCCCTCCCTTCGTCCCCTCGTATTAGCAGCTGGTGTCGAAGTGGACGGTTCGCTCCCGGTTCTCATCCGAGATCTTAAAAATGTCCATGCAGATGTGATGAGACGACGCGAATTTGCAAGAGGGGGTCGGCCGGTACGTAGCCGCTCGACTGTCACGAATTCTCACGTGAACGCAGCCGTGGTTCCCATGGCCACCCGTGAATTCTTTCTTTTTTTAAATGTTATTCTTGTTTCAAGAACCAAAGAAAAGAAGCTAAAGTGAGATAGAGCTCTTTATTTCCGATTCGGTGTGGATTCCCACATTTAAAAATATCAACGATCTCACGAAATGGCGAAAATGGTATTTAAAAGTTTTCATTCTGCTCCTAGACACCAGAATGAGAATGAGGAAAGTTCGACATAGCATCAGGAAGCCGAGTTGCTCAGCTTCCTTGTGGAAAGAGGAACATTTCCCAATTGCAATTGCCACTCTTCAAACAAAAAGTGGTGAAAAATAGTTCCTCTAAAAAATGGTCAAAATTGCACATCGCTCTTTTTATCAGATCGTCGATATCTTGATAATGGAGTACTATAACGGGGTAAATATTTTCTTTAAAAGGGTTCCTAGGTCCAGCTGAAGTCGATGTTTGGTAGGATTTTCCTTTCCGGTCACCAAATCTTCGAAAGTCGTGCGACGAACTTCGGCATCGATGGAGAAAACGCGAAAAGGTTAACCGCAGTGACAGCGAGGATGAAAGCCTGCCCGAGCCGAGGAGGGCGGAGCGGAGGACTGGATGTCCGCGAATGCCTCCTCGTCTTCTCTCGTCTCCGATCGGGTAGAATTGCGGAGCGCGGGAATGTCTCATTTCTGTCTCTGACTCGCTTTCTTGCGCTAATTTTTCATCGAGCCGAGGGAGGAGTTCATAGTTCCTCTTTTGCGCGCATTCACGCGGGAATTGCATGCGAATCCATTTGCGACCTTTCGTGAGCACCATCGAAAAATAATGAACATTTTCAATGTTCAATTTTTTTTTTTTTTTAAAGAAATTGTACGGTTCCATATAGCGTCAAACCGTAGAACCTCTCGTGTCATACGAAGTTTTCAAGAGCCAACAGCTGTTTTTCTCGAAACTTCCAGAGGTCTATCCATTATGTTTTTCTGATAAATAAATCTGCGAAGTCGAAGAATCGAAATCGTGGCATTGACTTTCATCGCTGCCCGAGGCCAACACGCAAGGCTTTCCGGCTCCACTTCTTACCTTTTTTCCGATGCTTCGCGAGAACGTCGACGATGACGAGGCCGCGACGAGAGAATGGGGTGGGTGGTGCATCTCGTCAGAGAATGGAGTGAGTGAAGGGAGAAACGAGGTGGGTGGTGCATTCGAAGGGAGAAGGGTGGGTGGTGCATTCGAAGGGAGAAGGTGGTGGGTGGTGCACCGGAGTTTCCGACCGTCAATCATTTCCGCCTTAGACGTCTCCCGTCGATGCACCGTCCTTGGGTGCTCGAGTGCTCAAGGATCCCTAAGGGCAGCAGGAAAAATATACTAGTGAATTTGATTCGACGGGAGCCAGGGAATAGGCGATGGGGAAGAGGAGGCATCGGGAAACCGATCAAGAATTGAGGGTACACGAGGGCAAGCGGACGACTCTCGATATTGCGACCTCAGAGGGGAGGGGAGGGGGGGGGGGTCACTGGTTCGACGAAAAATATCCACAAAACTCTGTATGCTTGAAAGTAGCTTTTTTTGCCTCAAATATTTATTTCTCAGACTTTCACAGGATTTCCATTCGAAAAATATTGAAAAGTCGGAAACCGCGAAAGATGCGGACCAGCCCCAAAATCTCTAAGTCTGCTTTTCGCAGCATGTAACCTGAGCCAACTCTACACTGCAGTTCAATGCAACTATAATTTCGAACAAACGGACTCTTCGGCTGATAACGTGCTTATGAAACGGCTGTATTCTGGGTCATGAATCATCTCCGTCTTTTGAAGCGATTTTTTCTGAGGCAATCGTTTGGAATCTCCATTGCCAAAAACTCAAGATGTCAGATGAGGACCAAGTCGAATACCCGAATTTACGCATTCACGTCGCTTCATTCCTTTTGCATGGGGAAATACATGTAGGGTGTCGTAATCGCCGTGGATAAGGACAGTCTCCGCCTGACGAAGTCTCTTAACCAGTTTCCGCATCATCCAGAATTTTCTGTCATAAAGTGACTGGAAGGAAAAGTGGGGTGAGAAATCACGTTGATTCTGTCTCGAGAAAAAAAAAAAAACCTTTCCTCGTTTTGCTTTTCAAAAGGCTTTTCCATTTTTTCTCCAATCAAGATTGCTTGAAACAGTAATTTTCTTCAAATACTCAATTAGTACGGAAGTAGGTTTTTCTTTCTCGAGTTTAAAAAAACCTCAGCACGTCTATAGGACGGTATCGAAGAGTCTCCCGCTGAACTACAATTAGATACTCGTTCTGCGGCCTTCAGCGAAGAAAAGGTGAATGACTGCGACTCCGATCGATGCCTACAGGGATGAACGCAACCTCGACCGACGTGCATTTCGGTCCGAGAATTCCAGAGAGAAACTCGAGCCTCGAATCCCCTTCCGCTCGGACGAAAGAGCGGAATTTACTGGAACTTCCGGAAACGCACGCAGCGGGTAGATTTCGTCGGCCTCGGGCAGAGAACTCGAGAAGTCGCTCGGACGGCACTGCGAGATCGGTCGCCGAGAGCGAGATCGCAGGGAAGACGATCCATCCGATCGTTTCGAACGGATTCGACGGAAAACGCTCGGTCCACGAGAACGCGAGGACGCGAGCGTCCGAGTCGTCGATTTCGATTCGACGCTCGAGAACGACGGATCTCTGGAAAGCGTCCGACGACGGACGAACGACGCACTCGCTCGGAAATGGAGTTTCTCGGCCCAAGAGGAGGCGAACGAACGCTAATCACGATCCGAGTCCACGGTATCGACGGAACGAGAGGGAGGGGGATGCGATGAGATGAGTCGGAACGGTGTTTGCATTTCAGAGGGATGAGTCTCGGGGGAAATCCGTGGGGAATGCAAAGCCCTGTCGCCGGTCCAGACAATCATTCTATTAACTCCTCCATCTCTTCTCGTCTCCCTCTCGGCCCTGCACGAATAAAGGACTCGGATGCAGCGGGCTCGGAGTCTATAGACTCCGAGAACTATCGCACCCTCCCATCAAAATCTTTGTCGCAGGCCGTAACTTCGAATCGGGTTAGCTATTTTGGGATACGTCGCGTTAGATTCACGACTGTTAGCATAAAATGCAGTCGATCGTGGGATGGCCTTCGCTTAAAACGGCTTCGCGTTCCACATTGCAGAGATCTATTGCCGACAAAGAAATATTTAAAAATCTCTCTTTCTCTCGAGATGTTTTCGATGCAAGGCTTCACATCGTTCCTGCCCTAAATTTCCACGTCGGCCGACTTGCAGGGTTTTCGTCTCGGCTCGAAGGAGTCGTCCTCGAATTGCAAAACAGAGACTTTATCGATCGAATTTACCTCTCAGAGTTTTTCCTTCGGGAATCAGCCGACGATATTTCGAAAACGATCGGCCGATCGACGGTGCTCGGATTGCAGACCGAACCTCACGAGTATCGCACGGCGATGTATGTACCTTATATCTTAGCAAGAGTTTATGCACCTATTATTTGTATCGAAGTATCGCAAACGAAAACGTGATCTTTTTTGACATCCTTGTGCACCGTGTACAGGATTCCACCGTAAACGGAGACCGACGCGAGCGGCAGCAACTCGCACGGGAAGGTATGGACGAATGCCCCACAGAAATCCTTCTTTCTCGATTCTTTGGCTTCAGAAAAGGAGGAGGGGGGGGGGGGACGTTCGCAGTCGAGAGTCGAGGAGTTCCCGTCTGGATCCCAGAGCTCCGTTTTTCCGCTTCGTCGACTCGCGAAAGCCAAAAATGTGGGAAGCGGAATCTTTTCGGATTCCTCGGCGACGAACGCGGAGAATCCAGAAAAAGGGAACTCCATGCAGAGAGTCGGGAACGAAGGCGTCTCTTTTCTCTCCCCTCATTCTCTCCATTGTAAGGTGAATGAAAAAGAGAGAGAGAGCTTTTCTGCAGTGTCTCGTATGGAGGACACAAAAGCCATGATACAGGCCGGGCCTTTCAGGACTCAACATGGAGTCTTGCCAGGAGACTCTCCGCTCCCTTTTATATTCCTTCTCTCTCTCTTCCCTTTATATACAATGGCCGCGATATCGAAATGCCCGACGTCATTGTGGATTCCGATTGGATTCTCGATCGTGTGCCATTTTGTGCCGCGCGAAAAAGAAAGATCGCGGAAGCGTCTTCGGAATCCCTTGCCCCTTCCACAGGTATTCCAGCTCCGCTTTTTTCTCCCCCTTTCTTTCTTTCTTTCCATTTTTTTTCCATCCGCACCTGCACGGTACGGTCCAGAAGCATTCATCGCGTAGACGAGCATCGTTGACTTTTTCTCACCGAGAACAAGAAACGCAAGGGACCTGCAGCAGCGAAGCTTTTTCCCGTTCTTCCCGGAAACAATGCACGGAGCCGGGTCCAGGAAAAAAAAAAAAAGAGAAAAAGAAGGAAAAGAAAAGAAAAGCCTTCCTCCATCTACAGTCGTTGCATGAGTGAATGCCTTTTTGGCGCATTTCCCGATTAGCTCTCTCTTCTCTCCTTTTGGACAATCACTGTATCAAGGAGGAGCTTCATTTTCACGCTGAATTTCCCTTCCTCTCTTTATTCACGGTTTTTTTTTCTCCCCTCTCTCTCTCTCTCTCTCTCCATTCGAATTGCGCCGGGTCTGTGAATCGTGAAACGGGGATGCTGGAGGAATCCGGGGACTAACGGATAATCCGGGGACAATGGGGGGACCAATAATGTAGAAAATTAGATAGAAACCCCGGAGACAAAAGCGAGGCATTCGAGTGGAAAACTGGCCCTTTGTTCCCCTTCGTTCCCTTCCCCTTCTGCTCTTATCACTTCGCCTTTCTCTCTCTCCGTACAATATACTAAGCCGATGCATGGAAACTCTCTTTCCGATTCGGATGCATCGAAGAAAAAGATTGGCGTTCTCCGCTTCTCTCACGCCCACAATGGGGGCTCCAGCGGGAGGTAATTATGTCATTATCACGCCTCGACTGCTTTTTGAATCGCGGCTGCGGAGCCTTGCTCTGCTGCCCTTGCCCCGTTGCCTTTGCCCTGTTGCCCTTGCCCCGTTGCCTTTGCCCTGTTGCCTTTGCTCTGCTGCCTTTGCCCTGCTGCCTTGCACGTGCGAGGTCGATCGACGGATCCGTCGGCGATCGTCAAACATTTTTCCACGGAGTTAAACTCGAACTTCGATCGGGCGACGGGGGAGAAATGTCGACAAAATAAACATTATTCTCTGCGTCTGGCCTCTCTTCGTTCATCCTCGTGCGTATGCAAGAGACAAAAAAACAAACCATTCCATCAAATCCTACGATGGAAATGTATGCGATGAGCCCGATGCAAAAACGATTCTAATCACCTTTGAAGATAACGTCACCATTGTTGCGATTTCTATCGAATCTACTTCCCGTTATTCGAGACTTGTCTCGCGCGAATGAAAATGTAGTTGAGGAAAATTTGGGCTCTTTTGGTCGTGTCACATCTCGCTCGGCAGCAAAAGCAGCATCTCAACAGCAGTATTGGGTATCGAGCGTTCACGGCACGAATGGAGAACAACAGAAGCAGTGGAGTGAAATTTCGACAGAAGATTCCTGGCATGCCGTAGTTCAGGCACACCGAAAGCAAGCTCATTATCGAGTTTTCGGAAGATGGAACAGAACGGTAACCCCCCCCCCAAACCCCCCCGAGAACGAAAGGAAATTATTCAGGAATTTTCGTAACATTCCTGCGGTCGAGGAAATCGCTTAATGGAATCCAGTAATTTCCACGCACGCGACGCTGCATGCATGGATGGATGGATGGATGCATGGATGGATGGATGGATGCATGGATGGATGGATGGATGGGTGGATGGATGCATGCACGCATGGAAAAGCGGAAGAGGATATCCTTGGTCACCGTTGGAAACGGGAGTTATCTCAGCGCCGAGAAAAGCAGCTGGATCGGGGCTACAAAACGAGGATCCGTGAGTCCATCGTCTGCGACATCGCGTGGACGAGGACGAGATTCCGATCCCGAATGAGCCGAGGACGAGCCGAAAGGGTTCCAAACTCACCGTTCGGATCGGGGTTTCTTCGTTGCGGTGGGAAACGCGGTAGAACGATACCGATCGTCGCCTCAGAGGTCCGCCGACGAACTCGGAAAGTGCATCGGGAATCGCGACGAAGCGAGCCCCGACCGATTCGTCGAGACTCCAGGATTTCCGCTGACTTTCGGTCGATTTTCGCTCCGTACCGAAGAAACCGCTGGATCTCGCAGAGACGTTTGCACGGGTGGAAACTCGAGGACGAGAGGACCCGGACGAAGACGAAGGCAGGAAGCGATTCGTCCCAAAAAAAAAAGATGAAAACCGGCCGAGTCGCAGAGTAGAAAGACGAAACTCTTCGTCGTTTCGGACTCTCGTTTTCCTCGGCACTTAAACGATCTCGTCGAGCTCGCTTCGCCGAATTTTCGCGATGCGTCCGAAACAACGAATTCTGTAGTGATCTTTTTCGAGACCGACCGACACCTTTTTTCTTTTTTTCCCGTTTTCTCGTTCTTCGGCCGTGGTCTTCCATCGAAAAAGTTACACAGCAGGAGCAATCAACACACAAGAAATAGAAAATGCGAAAACGGTGCGCGACGGTGCGATTCGGAGGTAGGACTCGCGAAACTAACAGGCTCGCGGGAACGTCTATCTTTATGGAGATGTATGGATGAGGCAATAAAATAGGTTGGAACCTGCCTCGAAAGAGACCGACAAACAGATATACCGAGTGTCCTTAAAAAGCCTTTATCGTTTAAAAGGTACAGTGTTTCTTTAATTCGACGGATAGAAACGCGAAAAGCATGGAATATCGATCGAAAAGAACAAAAATGTTATTCCACGTACAAGTCGATTTAAAAAATAAAGCACGTGTCGAAAACGAGCCACATTACCGAAAATGGATTCTGGAACGCGTCTTGCACGATTCAAGATCACTCCTTGCTTTTCTCATCTTTCTATGCCTTCCATTTCCTCCCTAACGACATCCTTCTCATCTTCGTCGGCCCGTGGGTTCATCCTAAACACTTCATCCTTGAGGTAACCCCACGGGAATCCAAGAGATCCAAGGATCCCCCGAGTGATCCAAGGATCTCTCGAGGGATCGTGACACCCTGCCGTAATCGTTATCGAGTGGTTGCAATCGCACTCCCCAGATCGTTTGATCGCGCATCGATCAGACTTTCCACGACCAACGAGATCACCGGATCTCTCGCCTCTAGATTTTTACCCGAAGGATGAAATGTTTCGGACGAACACGGGAACCACGGAAGACGCGAAGGACACCATTAGGGAGAAAACCCAAGGCATAGACAGTCGAGTGCAGGAAATCATCTCGAATCGTGCTAGGTGCATTCGAAAATGCATTTTCAGCAATGTGGCTCGTTTTCAACCCGTGCTTCATTAATGGAATCAACAACTTGTATATGGAATCAAAAATTTGGTTCGTTTCATGTGTCATGCTTTCGATGCCTCTATCTGAAGAATGAAAAAAAAAGTACCTGTTACATGGCAAATGTTTTTTCAGGACACCCCGTACAAAGCAGAGGAAGAATACAAGCGAGAACAGCTTCGGGTTTCCAAGACAACTGGAACCTCGAGAAAAACAAAATCCACGAGTAACTCGAAAGATTACTATTCTTCGGTATATACGGCGAAGCGAGAAAAATCGGAAACTCGGTGGAGTTTCTCCCGATCTTCGAGCACGAGACGGATTCGATGAAGATGCTGCGAGAGACGAGAGTGTCGCAATCAGCCATTACGAACGCATGCAGGGGATGCGGGGAGGAGTTTTCCGAACCGAACATCCTGCGTCATCCAGGGATCCAGGCATCATGCAATGGATGGAGGCATCATCCGGGGATCCAGGCATCACCCAGGGATCCAGGCATCACCCCAAACACCCGGGGAAACAGATTCAAGGAGAGCGGTTTTTTTTCCTCTCTTTCTCTCTCTCGCAAAGTCACCTCGTAAAAGCCTCTCACATTGTTAACCTTCATTACTGACCGCGGATAAAAGACATGCACAACACACACATCATGATCTCCACACAATACCCTCGATGGGAAGAGGAAGGGATTTGGTGGGGATCCAGAATTCGCGGTCAGCCCTCCCGGATCCCCCTCCCTCCGTCCGGGATCGTCCTTCCCGGACCGCGTCCGTCGCGACCGAACGAGAGAATCCCTCCGAGACGTCCGAACGCGAACGGAACGCCGACGAGCGAGGAACGCGAAACGCGGACGCAGAAAAAGGCAGGGGAAAAGGGATGGGATGTTCAAGATGGTTTGCTTTTAGTAATGGTACAGTATGGTAATGGAATCATATTAGCGGGGTTCGGTCCATTAAGCACAATATGTCGCCATGATATCGCTTGCCCTTCTCGCGGAAAATGGCCCTCTTTCTCTCTCTATCCGGGCCCCATCCCGGTCCGTGTGCCCGTCCTCGTCGAGGGGGAAAAAGAAAGGGGATCGCGAGGAACTTCGAGGACCCACGAGGGCAAATCGGTTCCGAGATTCGTCATCGCGCGGGTCGGACGATGGAGGCACGTGAGCCGCCGAGCTGCCTTCCAGCCATTCACGTGCACGATCATTCGGGGGTCATCTCCGAGTCGAGTCTATGCTTTTTTCCTCTTTATTTCGTCCCTCGATTGACCAATTCCTCTCCGACCGTAATCTCGGTCGTAAACCGGCAGAGATCGTGCGAAACAAAGCCGGGGAATGAGAACTTCTTGCCCTCGCGAGGCCTTCCCAGAGAGAGAGAATAACAATAGGCAAATAAAAAAAGAATGGATGAAACTCGATGAATGGGGCAGACGAACAGGTTCGAGGACGAACAGGTTCGAAGCCGAGAATCGACTCGTCTCGGCCGCTCCGACTCGATCCCGCGATCGCCGAGCCCCGCGTGTTTGTCCTGGAACGAAACGTGAGGATTCGAAACGAGAGGACGGCGGAATGCCCGGAATGTCGTGTAAAAACAGTCCAATGTTGTTTCGGAGGAAAACAAGGAGCATCCACAAGGAGCACCCACTTCCGAAGGAAAAACCAACCGGACTTATTGACACTTCGTTCTCGATTTTTTTTTCTCCCCCCAGCCGTTTCCTCCCGAGGAGTTTGAGGCCTTTCGAGATGAAACGATGCGATAAGTCGAGCCGGTTGTTATGACAAGGAGAAATGTAGTTCGGCAGAAAGGCTTGTGGGCAGAACGTTTCGCCCCGACTAATTAACTTGTTTCCTCCTCTCGCGTCAATCTCGATGCGAACGTCAACGTCAGGCGAAGTCGATGCGTGAAAGGGAGAAATCGTGCGTGCGTTTTACCGGCTCCCGTCGGTTTCTCTTCGAGCGGATTCCGCCGAGACGACGAAGCTGGAAATATTTATGCACTTTCCGGTGTTTTTCGCGTTTTCCGACGTTCCTCGACGCCGAGGAACCGATAAGTACAATGTGCCTTCCAAGTCGCATAATGGAGACTTTCGGGTATGAAAGGAGAAGACGGAGAGAAGCCGTATTAAAGAAAAAAAAAAGAAAAAAAAAGAGAGAGACCTTTGCTAGTATAGTCCGGAGTTCTTTGAGAAGCAAGAAGTGGAAAAAATCCATTAGAAGTATGTTGTATTGTGGAGAAAGGGGCATGACGTCACCGGGCCCCCCTCGACATTAAACTCCAATCTGGTTTCGACAAAGGACCTCCATTCGACGGGATTTCTTTTCTCGATTCGTGAGCCATTATGCAAAAGGGTAGAAAAGAGTAAAATTGGTTCTTTCACGGACTCTCACGCCATTCTCCACGCTTCATTCTTTCCGCCCCGGTGTCGATGTAATGCATTTCGGCATTTTCGCCCCCGAGACTCTCCCCCTTTCCTCTTTATGCCCCCCGTGACAAAGATGCGGACGAAAGAGCGAAAAGAGTCGGGACTCGCGATTCTCGCATCGAGGGCATCGACGGCATCTTGGGCATCGACGGCATCGGTCCCAAGATTCACCGTGGCATCGTGCATCCCGCGAAACGAGGATACTAACTCTTCTATCGTTACTTTTAGTCCCGTTTCCCGCGAACGATCGTGTGATCTCTGGACGCCTCTGCGTCCGAAGTGCCAAAGATCAACATCCACTTTGGACACCCCTGCTCATCCTTGCTCACCCCTGCTCACCGATCACCCCTGTTCTCGCCACGACTCCTCGACCCGGACCGACGCACGGATCGGAGTCTTAAGGCCAGGATGGGGTCGGGACTCTGCCTCCCTGCCATCGGCAGGGGTCGGGACTCTGCCTCCCTGCCATCGGCAGGGGTCGGGACTCTACCTCCCTGCCATCGGCAGCGATCGAGGAAGCAGAGATCCGAGTGTCACGGCCGTCCTCGACGGACACGAAACGAATACCACCCGCCGTCGGAAAGAAGAGAGACGAGCCGGTGAAAATCGCATCCGACGCTCTAACGCAGGGGTCGAGAACCTTTTCGGCCGTGTGAGCCGTATCGAGATCGAGCCGAGTGCTCCCGAGCCGAAGATGATCAAAACGACAGAAATTTTCCCGAAGTTCGCAACAGACACGTGCATTCTTCGTGGAAACGTGAGGTCGAAGAGTTTCGTTTCGAGCGCCAGAAAACAAGCCTATTTTTGTCATTCGAGCGAAAAGATTATGAGTCCGATGAAGTATTTAGGGTGTGCGAAGGGAGGGGACTCCGCACCTCCCTGCACCCGACCTCCTCCGACCTCCCGAGCATTTACGAGTGGAGGTTTGGGAGTCGACCGGCCGCTCCGAGCCTCGACCCTTGCGCCTCTCGGTCGAAGAAAACAAATCGGAGGCATTCTCGGCGCCACGTCTCGGCTCCCGCACCCGGAGGAGATTAACGGCAGGGAATCCGTGCAGACGCGACTCCGCGAGAAGGCGTGAGGGTGAAAGGGACTGTTTACCCGACACGTTGTCGCTGACGCGAGTTGCAAACCGGTTCTCGTATTCCATCCTTTCTTTATGATTATTTTGTAACGCTTTGCCGAGTGGAAGCACGTCGCATTCGTCCCGCTTTTTCATCGCGGTCGAATCGCACGGAAATCCTCCATCGAGTTCCGGCATCGACCGTTTCCCTCTCTCTTTCTCCGACCGGCTCCCGGTCGGCAACAGAACTCGGGAAGAATCTCTTCTCGACCACGGAGAGCATCCAGAGGGATCCCTCGACATCCCTGGAGTCTCCTGGGGATTTTCACCGACCGCTCGTGATTTTAACCGGACTCTCGGACGAGTTTCTGCACCTTTCCGATGAATCCCCCCAGCCGTTAGAGGAGAGTCCGGCTAAACCGAGGATCTCCCTGAAGGTCCACGAAATTCCCCGAGACGAAGGAATCTCCCAAAAGACTGAGAGATCCTCTGCTTAGTTATTTCTCGTCGAGACGGAAGGATACCGTCGAGTCGTCGGTGAAAAGTGAAAGATTCCACTTCCTCTCGAGGAATCCCTCTCGATGCACCGGCGACATCTCGCCGGGTCAGAGGAACCTTTCAAGAGATTCATGGGAAAAAAAATTAAAACGTTGGATTTGTTCCCTTTTGGAGTATGCAACGCCCCTTGGTGCTTTGGGAAACTCGTGATGACTCCATGGATTTAAGGAGGATCTCACGTCTCAGAGGTTCTCCTGCAAGGCGGAGCCGAGAGAAAACCTTGGAAAGCTGGAGCCATCCCGATTCTCCGATTCCCCGATTCTCCGATCGAGGAAAGAAGAGTCTCCGATCCCTTGTCCAAAAAACGAGGAAAAAAAATCCCATTTTTATGAAATAGGAACGTGCAAATTTTTGCGCTCAATCGCGAAAGACCGTTGGAGTTTTCCTCGACTCGGCTCCCGAAACCCCAAGGACGAAGCAGAAAATTAATGGCGCCATTGCCATTGGCTTCGGTCCGCCTTCGCTCGCGGCTTGGGCTTCGCATCGCCTTTCGGCAGAGAGAGTCCGAAAGTCCTCCAAAAGCAATCGGCGAACCCCGTCGCAGAAATCTCGGGCGATTCGGTTCGTGCACGTTCCGTGGACCTCGTCTCTCGACGACGCGATCGAAGGCGACCCGCCCGACGTGTCGGACGTCGAGACTTCGCGGAGAAGAGTCGGAAAAGCGACGAATTCCGCGCAAATATCGGGAGCCGAAACTCTAGAAACGACCGTGTCGGCACCATCCGGCAGAGACACCGTTTGCCACGGCCTCATGTCTCCCGTCGAGATCGGTTCCACCGCTTTACGACTTTCTTTCGTACGCATGATTTTATCGATCTCGAGATCATGCAGACGAGTGTCCGACGCTAAAATTGAAAAAAAAGTAAATGCCGTTGGCAGGTATCGGAACGACGCCACGTGAGCAGTGGAAGGCCCTCACGTTCCGCCTCCTGCCTGCATCACGAGCAGGAAATTAGTATGGAAAGCAGCGACTCGGACTCTTTCGGATGACCTCTGCTCGCAGGTCGATCGCACGGAGTCCATCTCTCTGTGGGTTTCTCCTTTGCCTCCTCCGTTTCCATCGATAACGGAGAGCTAACGGTTCCGTCGAAAGAAACGAGGCACGTGCCATCTGCCCACGAGGGTCCCTCGCGGACCCTCGACCTCGTTCGCCCCGCGAAGACTCCCTCGACTGACATTTTTTCGGATCGTCGAGAACGGGATTCGGAAAAACGGGAATGGCTTCGAGGAAAGCCTCGACGGACGGGAACCTCGACGCGATCGGTATCGACCGACGTTCGCGCACCGTTCGCGGATCGAGTCGAGTCGCATCTTTCCGGTGATTTTATTCGTTCGTGGTACCGAAAAGACGTGTCGCGTCGAAAAGAAAGTACGAGAAAGCCAAAACCCTCACACGCTAAAGAGGGTGAGAATCCGGTGAAACCTCTAAAACCGAGGCGTCGAGATGGCCTGCAAAAACGTGGACTCTGCGGGTGGATGGACGGACGGATGGACGGATGGACGGATGGATGGATGGATGGACGGATGGACGGATGGATGGATGGATTGATGGATGGATGGACGGACGGATGGATGGATTCGCCCCACAGGGATCCCACAATTTCCTTTCAGCCAATCCAACAGAGTTAACCTATCCGCAGGCGATTCATCCTTTCACAGGCGATTCTAATCCCACAATATGTTGTTGCCCTGGCTTTAGAGGTGGGAATCCAATCCACGCGATTCTTACCGAGTGTCGTACGGACCGATTTCGGTTCTCCGTCCTCGTCGCCGGAAAAGCAATATCGAGGAGTTTAGCCGATCGAATGCTAAAATTCCCAGGAAAGCGTAAAATTGTTGCTAAACGCTCGAGTGCTCGAAAGGCTGATGCAAATCGACCGCTGCCATTCGAAGACCACAGGCACCTCGCCACGCAGCATGTCCTTCGTTTTCTACATTTTTACGCTCTTACAATTTTTTTTTACCGTAGGTAAAAGTGCGGACGGTGAAACTGAGGTAAAAAGAAACCCCTCCCCTCTTTCAGCCTGTCAGAAGACCCTTCATGTTAATATTAATATTAGGAGAAAAGCGGTTAAATTTGGACGAACGAAGGGGTAACATTTTGTTTGGGTGTCCATCGTTAAATGATTTGCACCATTAAAACACGGATGTCCTTGAGAGACAATTATCACCATACTGTGCAGACAATCGTCTGAAAATTTGATCAAAAACTTAATAGTTATTCGTTGTTCCACCTTTTTTTTTTTTTTTACCTCAATTGCCGCCATCTTCATTTTCGGCTCGTGTGATAAAGCAGGAAACACGAGATTGCGAGTAGGGGTTACCAACACTATAAAGACGAATTCCTCTTAAAATTTGTAATTTACATGCATTACTTTTCAGTACTTTATCCCAAGGGGAAATAATTTAAAAAAACCGTTGGAATGCCCGAGAAACCAATTAGAATCCATGCTGCCATCCCAGTTAGACCTCGGTGATGAACCGGTCAGGCAGCTAGGTTTTCCTGGTCCCATTTGGGATCGTAACACGAGGAATCAGAATGGGAAATAGAATCGAGGCCATTGGAATCATGTTTTTTTTTTTTTCAAACTCGATACGATGACTAGTTCCAATCGGAAGAAGGCAGGTTAGAGGCAAGATTTAAACCGGCTAAAACACCGTAGAGCATTTCCTAAAGAGCTAAAATGCATGGGGACGCATCGGAATTGGAAATGACTCCGAGGCACATCGTGAGGAAGCCAGGAAATAGGAAATCCAGGAAAAGCATCCAAGCATCCCCTCCACGCCTCCACGTTCTCGTTCCATCCCTCTCGACACGGATATTCTGGTATTGTGCATCGTTCGATTTCAGAATTTCCATCAGATTTTTAAAAATCGGCATAAAATACCATTGAATTTCTGAAAGGAGGGAGAGGAATGCACTTTAAAAATTCAAAGAATATGTTTTAGTGGGCTCGTGATTCATTCATATCCCCATCCATCGACGAGCATAAGATGGGGGGGGGGCACGAGGGGGTACAGAGAGGGCACGTGTTTCCCCCCCCCCCCCCCTTCCCCCACTCACTTAAAAAAAAAATAAACAGAGGGAAGAAACGCATGAAATTAATGAGTACGGTGTCCCTACATTCTTTCCCTCCATCCTATGCTTATGCCTCCACAAATATTCAATCGAAAGAAAAGAAGAGAGGTGAGGGCCGTTGGACATTTTATACCATCACAAAATAGACTTCTGTCGAGCACTGCCCACGGATATGACTCAAGTAGGAATCAGGACGGATCATGACCCATGGTTTCCTATTTCGGGCCTGACCTTCGATGCCTTCAAGCACTCGAGTCGTGTCGATTTATCCGGCTGTCAGTATCGGTAACCTAAAATAATAATAATAATTGCAATCGCTCGTATGTCGTTGGCAAAATGTATACTTGCATCAAAAACATAAATCCAAATATCGATTATTACAAAATTTTAACATTTAATTTGGGAACGAAACTAAGCATTCTCTTTCGGATTGAATGAGATTTTGGTCCTCTTCTGTCATGAATTCTGTGACAACTGTCAGAAACCCGGCTGTTTATTGAAAACGTCTCAACTGTACAAAAATGCAACCAGTTGGGACTTGTAGAATCTTTCCAATTGGACATGGAGGAGGGAAGATGGAGGACAAGGAGGAGGGAAGATGGAGAAGATGGAGAAGAGAGAGCTGGCCTGCATCCAATTCCACCGATTCTACTAATCAGTCGGAAATTGATCTGTTGGAAGAATAGGAGTTTCCAATTGGAAATATTCCAACTGAGACTGTCCCAGTTGTGACCAAATCGAACCAACGAAACCGGTTCGCGAGGCCAGTCGGTATTTTTTTTCCAGGTTGTTTCAGTTCGATATTTAAAAAGATCAAGAAAAAAGCAGAGTCTCGGGGGTATTTCCTCATTACGCTTGTAAATACTTTTTTCGTTTTAACGGGGAAAATGTTAGGATCCAAGCGTTCAGTGAAAAAAAAAAGAACAATTTGACAAAACTCCTTTTTAGTACTTTCTGTACGAGGTCAATAAATGAGATCCCCAAAAGATGTATCTTTTGTCGAAACATGTCTTTCTGCAACTCGTACATTGAGTTACAAGAAAATACGAAGATGTAGACATGCAGTAATCAGATAGAACCTGTCTTCTTGCCTTCCCTTCTTTGCCTCTGAGAAACATTTTCAATGAGGCTCGATGTGCCCGAAAACTCTATCTCGTCCTTTTTAATTGCCCGTATTCGGTTCGTAGTCGCTGCGAGTGGATTCCAGCGATGCGATTCGAACTCGGAACTTGGGCGAAACGTCTCGATCGCAGAAGCCTTCCAAACGGAAAATGAAATCCACTTGTTCGACGACGACTTGGAGCATGGCGATTCGTTCGAGACGAACACGTGCAAACACTCGAGAGGCCACGATGAAGAAATGCTAGAGTCTACCTTCAGTCTGCTTGGACTGACGCCGGAGAAAATGTCCCCAGAAACGAGATGGACACGGGACTAGCCGAACCCTATCACCGTCCTCCAGTTCTCTCGTCCTCCAGTGAAGGCGCGTGCCGTCTTCAACGCGAATGTTCGTGGGGCGTTGAAGAAGTTCCCAGCCCGAGGCACTTCCGGTTCTAATACGACGTTCTTCCTTTTCTCATGGGAAAACAGATGTATTTGAAGCTGACAGAAATTTAGTTTACCATATTTGGCAATGATCGACAGGTTTCTTGCATTTTTTCCGTGTGCTACCTAAGGGTCTGCTGAAAAAAAAACCTGAGTGGAGGGCTGGGATGATTTTTGATTCCCTGGAGGAGTCAATTTTTGAGGGCTGGGTCAGAAGAAAGCTGGTGAAATCGACCGCTCCGAGATCGACTCTTCCACGTAGAGAAAATCTATAACAACATTCCTTGCAAATTTTTACGTCCTTCCAGCAGATCCTTTCGTAGCATTGCATTAAAAAAATTCATGAAAACCATCATTGCCAAATATGGTGAAATTTCGCCAGTGAACTTGAAAGACGTCTGTCTTCCCATGAGGAAAAGAAGGGTGTGTTACAACCGGAGGTGCCTCGGGCTGAGAACTCTTTCAATTCTCGTTGTCCCCATCGAACCGATAATGTTTCGCCTCTGGACGAAAGGATACGATCTCTCGATCCCTCTTCATGCAGTGGTCTAAGGAGAGGGAACGACATGCAAACGAGTAGAATCAGCAAGGCATGGAGATCAAGACAAGAAGCAGGGGTTGCGCTAGGTTTCTTGCTGTAGGGGTCCTCGGGACCCTCAGGTCTGACATGGAAGGGTCCTCTGATAATAGGGGGTTACTTTCCAAGTGAAGCACAAGGGAATCTTGAAGGGTTCCTCAAAAGTAAAATTCCAGCAATCCATGTTTATCTTCCGACTTAACATAACCAAGCAGTACGATATTGAATCCAGCGGTCTCAGGTCTTCTGCCTGTGCGTCGCGGGGGTCCTGGGATCCTTAGGATGCATGGGCAGGAGGTCAGGGCAAGAAACCTAGCGCAACCCCTGAGAAAGGTCCTCACTTCCTTTACTTTTTCCGTTTAGATCAGGGGTCGGGAACCTTTATGGCCATGTGAGCCGTATTGAGCCAAATGCTCCTGAGCTAAAAACTTTCGGAAAAAAATTTTTTCCTGAAGTTGGCAACAGATATATGCATTCTTTGATGCATGAGAAAAATAAGGAACAGCCTTGATTTTTAGCTATGACTCATGAGCCAAACTTTTTGGTTCGTGAGCCAAATTTGTCTCATGAGCCATAGGTTCCCGGCCCCTGGTTTAGATGATAAAATATATCATTCTAAATAGATTTTAAGACCACTACAGACTTCAAGTAATTCTGCTTTCGCGAGGAGAGTTAATTCAGGTTTCGTGGACAATTTTCACGCCCATGCGATCTGGAAATTTCTACATTTTAGAACTAGCGCCATCCTCTAGGCCAGAAGAAATTGTGAGAAAAGAGCACTTTGGGGCGCTTGCAAACTTCTCGAAAGCCATCGATTCTCGAGGTCCGGAAGATGCTGCTGTACGTCAGTTTCAGCTTTTAAAAATTCCTGCTGGAAGGTTGCCAATCGACATATTGGGATGTAGATTGGCACTCAAGAGTGCCTAGGAGCAAAAATGTGTCGGAAATCAGCGTGCAAAATGGGCAATATCACATTTTTTTAGGGCATCACCCGTCCCAAGAGCCATCTCCTTCCAACCGTGCAAAATGGATGCTAATCTGCGCCGTATGAAATGGGACACCTAACTATAACTCGCAGGATGCCAAATATGTGGCAGAAATCGGCACCCGCTTAGGTGCCGGATTCGTACGAAACAACTAAGATTGTATGGACGTATGAGAAGAATAAGTAAATAATGGAAGAAGCTAACACAACTGAGAGCAAGTCGATGGATAATCCATTTCTACGGTGGTTCTTATCATAAATATCGATTCGATACGGAGAATACCATTTGCTTTTTTCTTTTCTTTAGCAGTAAAGAAAATAATAAAGCTCGAATTAAGCTTAAGGGTTATCCCGATGAAATAGAATCAGTTTGTCGGTGTTAGCGAGAGAGAGAGAGGGAAAGATGGGATTTGAGACTCAGTCGTGCAGACGCCTTGAGGGAATTCACCGACAATAAAATCTCCACGTGACGTCTTGAAACCGTGAAGGTTCATTCGCGGCTCTTCTCTCGTCGTTGCCCAAATTCATTAAAACGGGCTGGGAGACCCACCGAAAACGGTCAGACGCTCCAAATTTCACCGCCGATATCTCGTCGCACCGTTTCGTGGCGTCTGAGGGGAGTCACGGCTCGCGACGAGAAAGACCACGAGGAAAAATAGAGCATTCCTTTATGCCGAGGAAGAGGGGGAAATATTCTCGAAAACCGTCACCTTTTCAACGGGTCTGTTTATAAATGTTTGTCGACGTCGAGACCTGACCTCCGTCCACGATGCGGCTGCTCCGTGGAATACGCATAGACATCGTGCAGTATATTTATAAGCGAAGGGGATCACGAGGAGGGGAGGCACGAGAATAGAAACAAAAGGGGATTTGTATTGGATGAATAAAAAATAAAAAAGAGGTCGTAAAAGCGAGACCAGGTGATGGGACGGGGGGGAAAATGTGTCCCAACAGCTGCCATTGTTAGACGTGTCGCCGACGTGTGTGGGGTATAGTGCAGAGGACATGCATACATATAAGGGCCGTGTCCCATTCAATGTTTCATAGCTCATCCAGTCTATAGAGGCAGCGGCGGCCTTTCCCTCCTGGTCGGCTGGGCCGACGGGATTCCGTGCTCCGCCCTTGTGGATTATGGCCCCGTGTGAAAAATGTCTTCCAACAAAGGGGGGGAGACACACTCTCGGACACAGGGAGTGAATAGAGCTCTTTGTGCTCCCAACAAATCTCGTCGGGTATCAATTGCTCCCCTTATACAGAGAAGCCTATTCAGGCTCTGGAATAGGCCTCGGTTTCACCCGCTCCACTTATGCCGTAGAAAGAGCGTGGAATTCGATCCCCCGTACCGCGATACGCACGCCGCGACGATCCGCATCTGCATTTCCACTTCGTACGAGGCACTCGGGAACGGTTCGCTCCGTTCGTTCCGAGGAGCCTGTCCGTCACGCGAGAGAAAGACAGGTTTATGACGTCATAAAGCGGGGCCTGAAAGTCGAAAAAGAGAAAGGGACAATGGAAAGAAGAATACATATGCAGGAGGAGGAGACGAAGGAGAGGATTGCGCAAGAAAAAGACACAAGATGGGAGGAGCCTCGGCTTCTCTCCTCCACTTTCTATTGGCCCTATAGTCTCTCTCTCTCGGCCTTCTTTTCTCCCTTCGTCTATCTCATGCATGCATCATGATGAATGTGCATGAAACCATCTTTGCCTTTGCCTTCCTCTCGAAAGAACAGGGAAGAATAAAAGTCCTCGACGCCACGAGAGAGTGAAAACATTCTCCACGGTGGGTACATGCAATCGCCTCGTGGTAATCACGTTTTTCGCGACGACAGGAGAGAATTCACTCCCCTCATTATCGATGCCCTCTTTCTCCTTCCACCGAGACGTTTCCCGTTCCCCATCCGACCCGATGCACGGCTTCTAAAAATCCGGCCGAATATTTTAGAGAAAAATGCGCCTCGTGGCTGGAGGATGATGACGACGATTACCGAATAAAAAGTATCGAGTTGAAAGGCGCCTAGAAACTACGAAGCGAAACTTTCGTATCGTTTTATCGAGGCGGAGAAGATTTTACGACCGCGAGAGACGAGAAGAATTCATTATCGTTCTTTCATCGTATAAAGGGTGAATCGATGGGCCTAGGCCTTATCCATGGCTTTGAGAATGAATCCCCGTTCGGGATGACACAAGAGCCAGGCCTACCTCGCCACCTCCCCCTATATTGTATATATTGTAGTGAATATAATGGGGAAGAGGATCCTCTGCATTGTGGCCGGGAGGAGTCCCGGCTTCCAGATACCGACTTTCCATCCCCCTTATTGTATTCCCCGTTTCCCACAGAAGCCGGCGACATTTATGCCATGTGCCCGCCCGGATCCAATTGTTATCGATACGTCTCTCTGCGGGTGTTTTGGCCGGAGAAACGACTCGGGGTA
The DNA here is from genome assembly GCA_905338385.1 of Darwinula stevensoni. Classification (NCBI taxonomy): domain Eukaryota; kingdom Metazoa; phylum Arthropoda; class Ostracoda; order Podocopida; family Darwinulidae; genus Darwinula; species Darwinula stevensoni. The sequence goes on along the minus strand of CAJPEV010000759.1, from coordinate 56,848 downwards.
ATTTGTCCTTTTAGAAAGGAAGGAAGGAAGGAAGTAACCCCGTTAATGGATCGTGATTCATGGCCAGATCCGGATCTTGCATGGTCTCGATATGACACATGCGAAAGGGAAATAAAAGCTCGTCTTCCCATCGCGAGTCTATGGCATGGTAAGTGGTATCTCTCTCTCCCCTCCCCGATACATTTCCCCCCATAAGTGTGGGAAATTGATTCGCGAAGCCGTGCCGACCTCTCTCGACCCTCGGAATGATTTTTCTCCAGGACGTGTTTTCTTTCTCGGCTCAGGATGAGGGTGTTTCCCTGGAATGAAAACTTCCGGAGTGATTCAGCTCTTCTTTTCTTTTTTTTTTCCTCGCACAGTAGCCCTCCTTTATTCCCCGTCTACGTTTCAAATCGCGTAGCGATCGACCCGCTTTATTCCCTCCCATCATCTCACCGATAAAGATCATTTTCCACCCCCGGTCCTTGAAATGCAGTTTCGAGATCCGTTCGCTGGACCGCGGTGACTGCTCGCACGGTCGTAAAACGGTGCGAACGAAGGACAGAAAGCGAGTGTTGGGAGCCTCGGAAGGGACCATTTGTCCTCTTCGGTTGGGATGCAATCCATTCGAGAGGTGATGGAGTAGAAAGACCTTCCATTCAATGCAATCCAGGTATATCCATCGACAACAATCGCGCGGGTTTCCACTATGAACACTTTCGGGTGCCCGTTTAGGAGCCCCTTTTTATCATGATGGATGAATGGACGATGCCGTGGAAAATATGTGCCATCTGCGACTGAATGGGACGAATGGGAATTAGCTTTGTATCGCCCCTCTTTTACATGCATCTGAATCAGGGATTCGATTGTCGAGCGATCATCCGTGACCTTTTAGTGTCTCTGATTCGGGTCATTCACTATTGGCAGCGAAAAAAAAAAGAAAAAAGCGGGAAACACGCGGATTTCTGTTGAAAATGCACAAATCAGGGGAATTTCCTGAATGCGACTTTCCTTGCCCCCCCCCCAACAGAAAAAGAAAAACAAACTATAGAGTTCTGTAAATACTAAGTATCCCTCGGACACATATTTGAACGTCTTTTTAGAATTCAAAAGTCGGAGATCTGTAGAATTCAGACGCACCTGCGAAGTACCTGATGCTAATGAGATATTCCGTGAAGAAAAAGCAAAGAAAGGGTGAGGGAGCGGCAAAAGGCAAAAGGAACCAGAGGTTCAATACACGTGTGTGTTAGATGGGAAAACGCGGAGATTCGATTCGCTCCATACGGAGTTCCGACTTCTTGTGAGACGACGACGACACAAAAACCAGCTCCTTTTTGCTGGGTTTCTTTTCCTTGCATCCATGCACTAGTCCCCGAACAAAAAAAGGGGGGAAATACATGCGAATAAGAATATACTCACACCTACATGGCATTCTCTCCCTTTTCGCTTTTCGGGGAAAACTGACGTGTCTGTGAAATTCTCTGCCTTTGGCATGTTTTTTTTTCTCCCTCTCCTGACCCATAATACCAACAACGAAGGACTTCCGACAAAAACGAGTGTATGACACCTGTGTCTCAAACAAACCGGCATAGAGGCGCAGTCGATCGTGAGTAATCATTTGATGGATCGATTCTCCTTTGGTGCTACTGTGGAGTACCCGTCCATTGAAAAGGGGAAACGTGGCGAAATGATTCGATTAGCCCCTCTAAACAGGGAGCCAAGCCGAGCGTCCGGCATTTAGGGCTTCCCTCTTTTCTTTCTCTTTCTCTCTCACACCTGCCCAGATGTCGTTTATGATCTTCTCCATGCGAGCCTCGGGGCTCGACCGGGCCCAGGGGTTATTTTGAGAGAAAATCCCGGGCAGACTGCTGGGCGCCGGAATCCCATTGTTCCGGTCGAGGACAAAGGGGCTGTCCGGTGGGTGGTGGCGGAAAAGCTTCTGGATTGAAGACGGGGGAGAAAGAAAGAGGAGGATTACCCCCACCCCCAACACACATTCCATGTGTCTTTTCATCGCACCTCGGCTTTTCTCACGCCCAGGGACATCATCCTCCGAGATCCCCCGTACGTCACGTACGAGATCTCCCTCTCTCCCACGAGGTAAACCGCAGTTCGGCGAACCCCGGCAGTACCGCCCCGGCGAAGGCTAAGGTGAGGACATTCGGTGGAAGAGAGCCGGGAAGAGGGGGGGAACACGAAATGAATGAGAGGGGTGAGAAGAGTCAGACCCCCTGTGCAACTCGGAAGATGCATTGCACCTCATATTTTGCAATGGAAATCTCGAGCCGGCATCCCAGTTATGCATACTATTCTCTACTTCTGGCACTTTTCTCTCATCCCCGCCCTCTCCTCATCCTCCTTCGACCTTTGTTGTCTGCTCGAAACGCCAGGGAGGAACGGTAATAACGTCGAAGCGCGATGAGCCGATCCCTCGGAGCGAGCTCGAATGCCTTCGGTGGCCACCGGCCGGTTCGAGCGCAGAGTGGAATTAATGGGGACGTCAAAAAGAAGACGGACGTCCTTGAAGACGATTAAGATTTGATGGGAGACAAGGCCACGCGGATATGGAATGCAAGGGACGAAGAAGAAAAGTTCACACACTTGTCATGCGGTCATGCGGCTTTTGTCCCGTTTAAAACAAGAAGGACCCTTGGCGGGTTTGACACCTTAGGGCGTGAAAACTGATGTCACCCCTCCATGTGGGCCTGCATGGGGGGATTCCTGTTAGCTCAAGTCACCGTGGGGGTGCTCCTAGGTGACCCCCCAGGGTAGTTCCTTAAGGTCCCCTGGGGTACCTCAAGACACCCCCCAATCCCATATTCCCATGCCCGACACTCTTGTATCTCCATGCATGGGAAGGAAAAGGGAAATGAGATCCCCGTTCCATTGCATTCCGATGCAGACAAGAGAGGGAGAGAGAGAGAGATAGAGTCCTTTTCCCATTGATGGATAGGAGGAAAAGGGGCGGATTGATATACAGTGAGTGTGTCTGCATGTAAAAGAGAGAAGGGAGCCTGCTGGTATTGACCCTATCGGGTGTTAATCAATCAAAGAGATGCATGCATAGGAAAGCTTTGTCAAAGGGAACCCCCTCTTCTTCTCGAGAAGAGCTTCACCATCCACTCAAAGGATTTTCCATTAAAAGGGGAGGGAAAAATTCCAAACCAGAAGAGAGTTTGCTCCATTTCCTGAGAATGAGGTGAGATAGGATCCGTCGACGTACAATGACATATGTTAATGGAAAAAGGGATTGATATGCCCCACAGCCGGATATTTATCTTCTCTCCGTCTCCTTCCATATTCGCAATGAATCCCTCATGATCCTATCGAATTACTGGACTCTCTCGTTTCAATTTCTACGCCTGTTTCTTGCATCCTTGATTATCTTCCCACGCACCCTGAACGAATCTTCAGTTCCAAAACCTAATTTTAGAATTTGTATTTCCTCGATGATCCCCCTCGAGAAATACCACCTACGATATCGAATTCCGGATTCGAAACACAAGGAAAAACCTCTCTATTTCATAAATTTCACCGACTGACGGGAGGTATGAATGATGCAATAAGCATTTTAAATGCATAGTCCGTATTCTGGACTGACAATGCGGGCATGAATAAGTTTTTGTACCAGACAGGGGTTATATAGGAGAGAAAGGAGGGGATAAAAGGGCGGCTGTCACACGGGCTTTTGTGCACCCTTGACCCCTCTTTTTACTCCGAGATGACACCCTCCTTAAATTCCCTTTATGCCTCTCGCATTCTTGTCTCGACCTCCATTTTCTTTCCTTCCCTTCGCGAAACACCGAGGCGAGGAAGCGCCATGAAATTCACCCAGGTCTCGATCCGAGATGAAATGAAGAGAGGTTAATGCAGTGTGTCGGAATAGGGAAGTGGTGGACATGGTGGAAACGCGGACGTTTATGATCCATTCCCGCCTTGATTTACCACTCACACCTCCCGCTACCTCAGGAATGCTCGCCTCCGACGCCACACACCTGCTCGGCTCTCTTCTGCTCTCCTTCTTCGTACGAACACGAATAGCCTCGTCTCCTCTCGTCTTGCCTTTCTCCGGCTGATATCGGAAAGAGAGAGCGCTAAGGGAGAAAATTTATGCCATGTGGTGACTAGCTACCATTGAGGAGGGACAAGGAATTTCCCTCCTTGAATAGGGGCCTTTGCCTTGGGAGAGAGAGTAAAAAGGCATTGTCCGCTCCTCCTGATTAGCTTGACATTTTGTCCGACTTCAAAGGTGACAAAGAGCTTCGGACAATGAATATATTTCTCTTGGGGCACAAAAGCCAAGGAAAATGGTCAGTCAATCTGGACAAAAGCCCCCCTGCCAAGGGGGGAGTGCCATCACCCTGTTTCCGGTCCTCCCTCCTCCTCTTCCACCGTCTCTTTGGAATTTCAAAAGTCTTAGCCAGGGTTGTCAGAACCTGGAAATGGAATCTCATTCAAACGCATTCTTTCTTTTGAGGAGGGAAGGGAGCTAAAGGAAGGAAAAAATTCCAGAGGGGTGGGGGTGGTGGTTTGGAAAAGGGGGCGCCAAGCAGACTGGGAGATTCGTTTGTTTTCCCTTTCCCCTCCTCAGTGGTCCTTATCTCAATCAGATAACGACACGTTCCTGGGACGAGGGAGAAAAAAGGGTTTGGAGATTTTCCATCTAGTCGGCGGAATGCACGTGAGCTCCGGTCGGACCATCAACCTAGTCAGGAATAGAATGTCCTCTTTTGTATTTCCTATATGCAGAGAGAGAGAGAGAGAGAGAGAATAATGGCAGTCCATGAAAGCCAGAGTTGTCAATTATTTAATTGACATAGCCTACCGCTGTGACATACGGATGACAACCTTTCCCTATAATTTGCGAGAAATCTTTCGATCTTTTCCCTCTGTGCAATGGGCAGGGCCGGAATGTCTAACGTCTGTCTGAGCCTCGCTGGCTTGTCATGCATTGTGAAGACCCCCGTCCTAAATCATTCATTTACTGTACACAAATATGACAGCAAGAACTTGGAACGAGCATACTTCTAATTATTTATAGGATCACACATTCACTCATTTTACATATACGTGGTAATGATAAACTATAATGACATTACCTTTCAGAGAAAAAATTCCCCACTCAATACTGAACTCCCCCTACTTAAGAGTTGAGGTTGGATTTGCGGGCTCCGGCTGCGTTCAAACCAGAGAAACTCAGTGAAACGGAGCTCAAAATCGCAATACGACTTTTGTTTCTTCAAATCTCTGTACTGGGTGTCCTTTGGCTGTTCCCTGTTCTCTTTCCCGAGCACATGTCCCATGTCGAGATGTCCTTTCTTGCCTCTTCTTGCCCTTTCTTTTCGAACCTTCATCTTTCTCATAATGATGGTTCTGTTACCACTCGTAATCGGAGGCTTTTTCCATGTCCCAAAAAGACAACTCCGAAATAGGTTTACACACTGCAGGTCTTCAATTATCACGTTTCCTCGCCCTCTAATCAAATCGGTTTCGGTTCAACGTGCCGATAACCAACCGGTATTAGTCTCGAGTTACTCCTCGATCGGTTTAACATTTTGGACGTTCGAAAAGCATACCCTGCAAGAAATTTACCGGAAAACTCGATTCTCTGCCTCGTGCGACCGAATCACAATTTCTTTGAAACGCCGATTTGTCAGAGTCGAACGAATCGATGGAATGCAACTTCCCCTTCGACGATGAAAAAGTCGCCGCCGAATCAATGCTCTGGCGTCGAAGAGTAAACAGAAAATATCACGGAGATTACACTCGTTCTAACAGGTATTCTATAGAAAGTTAGAGCGACGTCATCGAGGAGAGCCTTCCAGGCTTCGATCCTTCGCTTTCCGAGCTGTGAAAAAAAAGTTACGAAAAATATAAATAACTGAAATACAGGACTCCATGGGTCGGGAAGGGAACTCGTTCGGGCTTCCCCGTCCTTGGATTTCCCATTCCGAAGGATTACATTCAAATTAGACTGGACGGTATATCCGTATATCCATGACCTCACTCCTCGTTTCCCTTTAGATTTCACGGTCACGGTCGCAAATAAATATTGATTACAAGAGGACGTGCAAGGCCTTCCAATCGAGGGAATGGAAGGGAAATCAGTCTGAGAAACGGAAAATAGTTTTAACGTAGACCATAATATATACTAATTCTATCCTTTGAAACGGTTGTAGTTTGTGAAATTTCTTTCGAACGGGAAACTGTTCTATCTACAAATACCACCTTTCCTCGCTTACAAGAGGACATTCACGAGAACCTTCCAAAACTAAGATCGAAATCCTTCTTTCCTCACTGCCTTCTAAAAGATCATAGCAACAGTATTGTGCCGAAGACGCACACAACAACGATTAAACTGGTTTCAACTTTTATTCGGTCCTTGAACGATACGGGAGAATAGAAAATTGAGGTAACATTTGAGAAGACTCCTTTGCTTTGATGAAGCCCAACATGGCGTGGTCACACTAGAAAAACCAAAAATTCAAGGACCCGTGCTTTTGCGGGAAATCGATACTTCAACGAGTTCTTGCTTGAATTATTTTTTTTTTAAAGCATACGTGGAGGGGAAACTGCAGCCGTACGGGAATGCCTCACGGAATATTACTACGTTCGGCAAGGAACTCATGATTGGATGATTCGTTCGGGAAAAAGTGGTTGCTCTCGAGTGCTGAATCAACTTCACACCCCCTTCTTTGTTTCCTGGAGTCACAATCGAAAGAGAAGTGAAGGAAACGAGAGAGAAAGAAATAGTGGAGGACACTCTGACAGCTGCCCGCGCATTCATGGACTGTTTGACTTTAATTTAACCGCCCTGGATAGGATGGCCTTATATGCTAGTAACCATCTGTTGAGGATTCACTCCCATAGTCCTGTATGTGTTTGTTTTCCCACAATGTGCGACTCGTCAAACCTTCCTTCCTGTTTCCTTATTCAACGTTCCCGGGAACTTTTCTCTCCTTTTTTTTGCTCTCTGGCTTTGGCCTCATGGGCTTTGTGAAGCTTTAATTGAGTTGTTCCAATACAGAGAGGTTTCTTCCATTACGAGTTCGCTTTGTCCGCGTTTAATTGAATGCTATGAAGAGAGAAAACTCACAGCACTCTCGCTTTACTTTTTTTTTTTCAATGCCCGCTTCCGCTCTCTTTCTGAACAATTCCATTGAATTCCTTCATTGGAAAAAGGTTTTTTTTTTTTCTCTTGCTTCCCTTCCTCGCAACTTCTTTCACCTCCTTTTCTGTTGGGAAAGCTCCAGGAGAACACACACAGAGAGGGACTAGAACGGCATGCGAAGGAGCATGACTTTCAGATTCTTTCGGGATTTGAGAATAGGGAAACAAGTGGTGCAGGACAATCTGCTTTTCTTGTTTTGTCTATCGGGCGACAAAATGAGTGTCGAGGATGAGTGGATGGAGAGCGAACCAGGAAAATGGGGAAGCCCGCCGGGAACGACAGAATCGATGTCGATCGTGCTTAAAACAGGCACAGAAACGAGAGAGGCGAGAAATTCCCGGCATCCTGGGAACGCCGTGATGCTAGAAGAAGAGAAATATTCTCCGGAAACGAGGGCACGTTTCCAGGAAGAAGAAGGAGGAGGAGGAAGGGAGGAGATGGGAGGAGAGAAATGGATCGCCCGAGGGGATGGCCAATGAGAAGAAAGAGGACAGCCCTCTGGCCTCGCCTCCTCCTAGACTGCCAGTCTCCACTCACACCCCCATTATCTTCCTCTCTTCCTCAAGAATAGGCACCAGCTTAAACCCACTCTCTTTGCTTTGTTATTCGCCACGCCATCCCATCCACAAAGTTGTGCCCAGGTGAGTCGAATACCGTACATCGTGTCGATATCCGTGGTGCCGATAAGATTCCTTATTTCATATTTGTGACAGGCTTTCCGAGCGGTCGTACTATGAATTATGTTCATGCGAATTTCATGCAGGTTTTAGACTCTAGCGCATGATAATGGATAGTTCAATAATGTCACATGGGGCATTTCCATATTGTGTTAAAATGATCAAAAAGCCTATCCATGCGTCCCTCCTTGCAAACCGGGTCGTCGTCATAACTGATAGGTCTGCTTGTTACGCTTCGGGAATCTTTCATCTTCGGCTATCTGGACGAGAAAATCATGGACCTGATAAAAATGTAAAATTCAGCTCCGCTACCCCACTAAAGATGTCATCATAAGTTATTGCTTCATCCCTCCCTCTGTCCTGCTAAGATAACAAGATGACGAACTTGCAATATTAATGCTCATAAATTCAAGAACCTTCGTTGTGCATCTTGGACACCTGTCAGGAGCCGCGTGGCTATCGATAAACCGACAGAACCGGCATGCAAATTTGATGCGTCAGAGAGTGCTTTACGTGCAAAATAATATTGGTTCGGGCTGTGGCGATCCAGGTGCGACGGTGATTCGTGCGTCCGATCGAATGGTGGTGCTGGGAAAGATGTGCCAAGAGGGAGTGAGCATGGGATTCGTCGGTGGGTCTCATCCCCATCATCCTCATCCTCATTCGCAGCCGATGAAGAAGGAAGAAAACGAGCACATCAAGAGGCCGATGAACGCCTTCATGGTCTGGTCTCGGCTCCAACGGCGCAAGATCGCTCAGGAAAACCCGAAGATGCACAACTCGGAGATCTCCAAACGACTCGGTGAGGAATCCAAAGACAAGGGGAAAGAATTTACGAGAGAATGGCCCCCTGGGGACCGAGAGCCGGAGAACAATGATATGATATTTCAAGGACACCCCTTCCGACACCCTTTTTTTATTTTTTGAGGTCCGGGGGTCCAGCCATAAACCTCCAGCTAAGCTCCCATCCACCTAAAAATAGCTGGGGGAAAATAATAGAGCTAGGGTCATTGGAGGGCCCCGGGGCAAAGAACAGGGTGATGAGAGGTAAATGCCCCCTTTCCTAAAACTCCTTCACCTTTACCACTTCGGGCGATAGAGGGGGGAGGGGTGGGGGTAGGGGGGGTGAGGAAACCGATCCGAGAACTCAGGCTGCACGAATGGGCATATAATTCGAGAAAAAATGGGGCAAACGTTAAAATTTCGACCGGGGAATGAGCGAACTCTGCATGTATAAATGGGGTCCTGAGAGCTGAGACTTCCATCGATCTATAGAAAGGAGACTACGATGATATGAAACTAAGGCCCTGAACGCCACGTGACATAATTCACCTGTAGCTCTCCATAGTTCAACAAGTTTTTTTTTTCGCGTGTTTCGAATTCATTTTCCACTTAACAGGAAAACGAGAAGTAGCAATTGGCCCGTATGGCCCCAAGGCTGCATTTCCCCCCTTTGTCCACTTTTCCGTGAAGTGTTCACATTAGCATCATCCACTACCTATTCTATAGAACGAAAATCGGCAATCATAACAAGATAATCTCATAACTGCTCATTGAAGGATATTGATTGGTATAAAATGCGTATGACAATACCATGCGTACGACTTCTAAGTGCCAAAAAAACTCTCCCAGTTTCCTCACGCTTTTCTACGTGCGATTCCTGTTGGGCTTTCATGTTCCATAAGGTCAATTATCAGAATTTCGACTCGTAAGGTCTGCAGTGTTCCCCTTCCGCAGACGGCGGGCTCGACCGTCTGATTTCTCTGTGCTGATTTCGGACTCAGTCGTCTGTTTACGTGTACGGAGTTCCTAGAGTTAGGAACTCTGCCCGTGTTAATGTACCTTGAACCACGATACAATTCTCTTTAAAAGTTACGAGACGAGGTCACTGGTTAGCTCGACCTACCGTTCAGATACCCATCTTAAATATGAGTTATGTCAGGGTTGCTAGGTTTAACCGAAGATAAGCCATAATGGCCGATACGCAAAGCTTTTACGATAAGTATTTTAACACCATCCTGAGATAGAGTGACGGATAAATCCTGGATTATTTGCCCCGAAAGCTGGCCGTCCTCAAGCGTACGACATCCCTTTGTTGAGCGTCAGGGCTTTGGCGCAAAATCGACAGCAGTTGGTTGCACGTAGGGGAGAAGAAAACCTGTAGAAAATTGAATTATGCATCTTGTCGATAACCATTGTGATGCGGTTCGTGGAGTCACCTCGAGACGTGACACGGACAATATATTTATCGATGTCGTCATGGGAGACGTATGTATAGGCAAGCGAAACGAAAGAGAAAAAGAAAAAATGACGGTTTGGAAAAGACGGATGGGGAAAACCCGGCCGACGAGCCTCCTGAAGGTCTGCTAGTCCCGCTATTCTCTCCGGCTCTCTTGCCTCCCACGAGTGCAAACTCGGTCCAGATGGAAATGGGAATGGAATCAATCCATTCAATATAGAACAGAGGGGGAAAGCAAAGAGAGGCATTCAATGGATTGTATGTTCATGAGAAAAGGGTTGAAGCCAAAGAAACCGGAAATAGATTGGATGGGCGAAGGGAGTCTGCTATTTCTCATTACCCACTTTCTCCATGCATTCGGAAGACCCTTTCTTCATTCTTTTTCTCCTTCCCCCTTTTTTGAGGATGGAGGTGGCTGGCTATATAGGATTGTGCCTATTGTTTCCGATCCAGCCTAATCCCTCGATCCATCACCACCACATTCCCCCCTCCCTCGAGTCCCTCCCATTCTATACTTTGAAGGGAAGAAAAGGGAGAGGACAATGAAAGAGGAGAGAAGAAAAAGAAAAAAAGACACCTGCTAGCTTCTTGCACGGTGACTCGGCTTCTTTTTTTTTTTTGCCCCCTCTCTCCTTGAAAATGTCAACACCACACAACGCCCCTATGGTTACCTCCGGCACCAAAAACATACCACCCCCGGTAGAAGCATTTGCCGTATGATCATGTTGGATATTTCACGATCAAGGTGCGGAATGGAAGCGACTGAGCGAATCGGAGAAGCGACCTTTCATCGACGAAGCGAAGAGGATCCGAGCCCAGCATTTGATCGATCACCCGGATTACAAGTATCGGCCGCGAAGGAAGAACAAGCCCCCCAAGGCTCCTTATCCAATCCCCTATCCTCCCATCGATCCCGCCGGTGAGTCTCATCAAAATTTCCGTCCGATGAGGGTAGTCAAGGATATGAGGTCACCCACTAAAAGGGATCCACCCATGTTATTTATAATGGTAGGACGTGACTTATATTCCAGTTATTTGCTAAATAGAAAGTGTAATGAAATATTTTGAATAGCACCACTTGTCAATGAGGCGGGTATTACCTTTATGATGGAACGGTTTTTTTTTAATATATACATTAAGGTGAGGTAATCTTCCGGACGCTTTTCGAAAGTCACCATCCACTTTGAGTAGCTCTAACCCTAGAAATGGTATGGTAATTACGTAAATACTTAAAACCGCCGAGCGGCAGTCCGGAACGAACTGGAAAGCGTGTGTGCGAAAAGAAAATGAGGCGTGCGGTGACCACGACGGTCTCGGACCACCCTCGAGTGACAGATGACGAATGAGAAAAGGGATGTTAAAAAATGTCTTTTGGTCCTCTGATGCGTAGGATTGGCATCGATGGCGTCGTACGCAGCAGGAGGTTACGCCGCAGCGATGGCAGCCGCCTACGTCTCCACCGCCCATCCTTATTACCACCACCACCCACCCGGTGGACAAGTCGGTCGATCGGTCGCAGGGGGAAGCAGCGAGAACAAAGGGGAGGAAAATAAGGGGATTCCGACCGCGACCGCCACCCCCGCCTCCATGTTCTACCCGGGGATGCCTGCTGGGTATTACCTCTCCCAAGGATCGCAAGACACCGGCGGAGATCCTCACAAGGGTTACCAAGGTGCATTCCAACCCACCGGATCCTGGCCCGGCATGCATGCCTACCCCGGGTTCCCCACCAAATTCCCTCAGGACAAGACCGCGGTGAATCCCAACAATCTGAGCCCTCTCTCGCTCCTCTGATCCCCGGCTGTCTGTGATTCTAACGGCAAGAACGATGCAGGGATTCGTGATGGAATGCCCGTTCGGTCCATGCGATTCACATTCCTTTAAGCTTAAGGTGTGCCGTGTCGTATCGTAATCTCGACTGCGTGTTTTTCTCCCCGTTGCAAGATGCTTCCCCAGAGTTGTTCCTAAATAAATCTCCCTTCGTTTTATAGCCCGGGCCGTGATTGCTTTCGGGCACCCACACAAAGGAAGAACGAATCGAAGAAAACAAAGGGCGAGAGAGGATTTTAATTCTCGGATCCGAAGGGGGGCCTTCGAGAAAGGGGTTGAATTCGGTGCTGATATCTGGGGGGATGCAGTGGCATTCAAAAGACCCCCGATCCAACAATGGGGGGAGAATGAGAAAGCAAATAAAGGGGGGAGACGGGACGGACCAAGTAGCATCAATCAAATGACACGCCAACAATGTCACCTTCCAACAATGGCTGGCCTTTGTCCTCCCGATGAACGCAGCATGACGCCGACACAAAAACGACGGGAAATGATATCGGCCGAAAGAAAAAGCAAAAAAAGCAGAAAAAATACATATAAAAGAAGAGAGAGAGACAATGGATGCATGGGGGATGAAAAAGAAAGAGAAGGTGTACATATTATGTGCCGGTATCGATGCAACTCCGACCGAAGGACTCAAACCGCAACTGTATATCGAAATGCGTACCGCTTCTCGCGGGGATGATTTACGAGCGACACGCCCGAGGAAAAAGGGAGACGTCGCAGGGGACTTGGGGTCTCCGACGTGAGGCATGATGGGGGGGGAGGGACAAAAGGGTAATTAGGGTACCCTTTTTCTTATTCAAAAGGAGAGGAAGACAGTGAGACGGGGAGGAAATCCGGAGTTTCCTGGCCATTAGGCCAAAGGTCCTTGTGAAACCGTTAAATGACACGGAAACTATCTCCTTTCACATATTTCCTCCACTCCACTGTCTCCGCGTCCTTTTTTTTCATTCTTTTTTTTATCGTCTGTCCATACGAGAGACGCCCCCCGAGTTCGGACGCGGAATCTCGAGTCCGAGGGCGATTTCGTGATCTCCGCGTGGCTTTCGAGCTTCGTCTCGGCGATATCCGAGGGAAGACGAGGCGATTTTCGAGAGACTCGGACGGCCCGAGTCCCTGCCAATCCGATGAGAGTACCGTCGATCTTCCAGAAAATATTGCAAGGGAGGGCTATTTGCACGAGGAAAAAGGGAAAGGAGAGAGAAAAAAGCGAGCACCGAAGAAAGGGCCTGAAAAGTCGTCGAAAGAAGATAGTTGATGATTCGAGAAAGGGGGGGGGGGGCCTTACATGTATGTGATTTGCATACAGAAGACATCTGCCATGAATGCTCCATTAGTCCCATTACCATGCTCCCCTCTTCTATTATCTCCTCCTCCAAGGGCGGACTTCACCGTGGCAAATCCATTTCTCCGCTCAGGAGAATATCCCTCTCCGACGCACTTTATTAACTCGGGCGTTCGAATCTTTCCTCGCCGATTTCGCATCTCGGTATCGGGGAACGAGGCTCCGAAAGGAAGAATTTCCCGAAAAAGGCTCCGAGATGAGAGCCATACGATCGTGATCGATGACTTCGCAAAAAAAGGAAGTTTCACGAGAGAAGTTTTCTCCCTGATGCCTCGAGGCACTCGACAATTTTTGGGAAAGACCTTTCGTCGCGTACCGTTCGTGTACGCAACTGCATGTCTGCGCCCTCGATGCTACGACCATATATCTACGTTTCCGTAGTTGGCGATTGCTAGATCACGCAGACACACTTCTGTGAGCCCTCTCACCCACTCTCACTCCCTCCCACCCCCTCCCACCCCCTCCCACCCCCTCCCACCCCTCCCGAGGTGAGAATCCTCTGCCCCTCATGGAGCGGTACCTGGGTCGGTTGTGAAACCGCTGCAAGAAAAATGGCACGAGGGTGAGGATGAGTGTTTGCTCCCAGTCGTTAAAGGAGTCTAAGAACGAAAGAGAAAGCAGACAAGAATCGTGATGTTGGGACTCGTGCAGTGCCGTGCGAGAATCCCATCCATTAAAATATTACTTGGAATCGTAATTCGAGAGAATGTCCAAGAAATCGGAGCCCTTTTCTCCTGAAACTTTGAATCCTGAAAAAAAAAGGACTCGCACGTGGTCCATTCCAGCGTGCATTTTGCTCGGTTCACTCGTGATGTGCTTTTCGTATCGAATCCTCTCCGGTAACGTGTTTCTTTATCGGAAAACTCGCTTTCGAAAAGGTGGAACCATGAACTTCTCTAATTTATGAATGGACTCGACGATGTCGCGAGAACACGGAGGATTCCTTTCTCGTGGTGTTAATTACTGTGCAAAATAGTTATAAAAATGTAGTCAGCCATCTGTCGACGAGTTCAAACTTTCGTTAGCCATGTATTATTCTCAGGTACATTGCGATACGCAAGGTCGTAGTGGAGCCGAGACTCGAAGTGAAATTTTAGTTCTTTTCTAGATGGCTTCAGACTGTCGAGCCGGCTGATCGAGGGGTTAAAAATGTGGAGCCTGCAAGTGAACACTTCCGAGCCTCATTATAGCAGTGGTTCTGAAACTTTTGACGTTGCGACCCCCTAGTGATTCCGGTTCGGCGTCAGTACTCCTCTCTCTGAGAGGAGTACCTCGAAACTGAATTCACCGCACGGATGCTTTTTCCATACGATGATCGAAAATATAGGAAACGGATCGCAACTGTTCGGGGACCGGGTCACAGGGACTGGGTCATTCATGGGAATCGGATGATCGTTCGCCTAATTTAATGAGAACGACGCTCGCATGCTTCTGGATCCACGGAAGATCGAATCCGGACAGGATGGTCACAATAATGGCGCAAATAGAATTTTCGCAGACTTGACCGAGAAACGTCTTCGGAAATTTTGGCCTGTCGCGCCCCCTCTGAGGCCCCCCCCCCCCCCTCCCAAGTTTGAGAATCCTTGCATTTGGATAAAAGTAATGGCGAAAAAGAAACTCGAAAACAAACATGACCTATATTTCCTCATGACGTTCGTTAAGAATGTCCGACATTTTTCATCTGATCCACTTTCGTCGCATGACACCATAAAACTGCGCTGAAATCACGGGATTCTTGAAAATTCGAAAAAAAATGGCGCCGAGGCGTCAACACGAAACGAGAAGAGACGATTACCATCTCATTAACGACCTTCGCGGAAGGCAAACGAGTTCGGGCGGGGAAAAAGCACGAGAGAAATCCAGACCGAACCTCAGCCTCGTTTCGTCGCGTCGAATGCGATTCTTGGCTTCCGTTTTTCAGCACATACGTCGTTTTTCCCCGTCCGAAACGAGAAGGCGCTTCGTTCCGGTCCGTTCAAACGTTTCCACTTCTGTTTACATCGGTTTTCTCATCGGAATACTTGGATGCGTTCTCATTCCCACTTGGTATTTTAATTAGACCGATCGATCGATATTCTTATCGAATTCCGAAAATCATTGCTATCATTACGTTTTCTCGAACTGTTGCCAATGGAAAAAAAAAAACAGAAAAAAGTAAAGGATATCTGACTTTGCGATGAGCCAATTGGAGTCGAAAAAACCTAAAAAGCATTTCTGGCATCATTATTTTGTCTTCTGCAGCTATTGGCGGTTTCAATGAACCCTGCCCCGAATTGAAAATGAAATGCATTGGAATCATTGAACGCTTTTGGTTTTGAAACGTTATCGAAAGAGTCGACAGGAAACATCGATAATCGTCTAGAATCTATACAAAAATACTTAAATTATTCGGAAAGTGTCACCGAGCGATATTCGTCTTCATTTTCAACAAAAACATTTCCTGGAAACAAAATTTCTGGGATTTGCGCTCGTTCACAATTCTATTCTTTCATATCAATATTCGAACGGCAAAAATGATACGATTACCGATCCATACCATGCGATCGGGGAATATCGGATTTACTCTCTTTTCGGAGAAAGTTTTTTGCAGTTTCACGAATTTTAAAGCACCATTCACATCAGTACGAGTCATGCTGAATTACTCAGATCCTTGTTCTGTTCACAGCCGAGACATGGAGAAAAGCCAACAGGTCTTGTTAGGTCCTACGATTTCCCGTCGTCACTGCCAGGAAATCGAGTCGAATTCGAAATAGTTTTCTCTAATTACGATGTTTGCAGAGATTTTCGCGAAGTTGAAACTAACCGGGGTGTGGTTCCGCCTTTGAGACCACTTTTTGTTGGGTAAATAATAAAAAAAAGCAAAGTCAGGGGGATAAAGGGGACATGAGCCTGCGGAAGAGGATGCCTATAGGAAAGGCCATTAGGGTTCCTTTTTTCGAGGTATGTATGGTGTGTGCATTGAGAGTGAAAAATTGCTCCATGATCATGGCAAAGGGGAAAAAAGGAAGGTCCTGATAAATTGCTCTCCAACGATGCATTGGGCCCCGGGAACATTGTGATCCTTTCTATCGACAACCATCAAGGCTTCTTCTATACATCATGCGGGATCCTTCTATCAACCATTATCTCCCGTTGTCTATCCCCGATGTGCATGCGGCCGGGTAATAAACATTTCCCGATCCGAGCAGATCCTCCCCAGTTTTTAAATTCTGCCGATGAAGCCCGTGACCGTGCAGAAAGCTTCCGTTCGGAGAGATTCGAAACGAGATCGATGCGGACTTCTGTACCGGGGGAAAAACCCGAGGAGAACGAGGATTCTTATCAGATTAAGGCAATGGCGATGCAAGGGGTCTATGGTGGGCGAACGAGCGCTCAGAATGCAATTGTCTCGCACAGAGGCAGTGCAAGAGGGGGGCATACAAGGAGGATGGTTCTCGATTGTGGAGGAGGAGAAAGGTGGGAGATGATGACCGAGGGTGGTCTGGGATGTTTCCCAGGATCCATGTCCATTGTTTTCTATTGACACTATAGAAGAGACACTCGGCAGGAGGTCGATTCGCTTCTCTTCACCCTGTATCGGGCTGAACCACCTAGCGTTGAAGTCCCTCCGGAATCCTTCTTTCCCACTTTTCCCATCCTCTTCTCCCGCGGAGATCCTTTTCGAGTGCGAGAATCGCACGCTCATATTTCCGTCCGTCTCGGCATTTTCCGGTTCGGACCTCGTGTTTCTACGGTTCGATCGTTCGATCGACCGCGAGCAACATCGGATCGCGTCAGAAGACTACGGCGAGTGAAGGCCGCCAAGAAATAGGAGAATAAATTATATTTGGCACGGAGAAGCTTTGGAGTCGGACGAGAAGAAGGGAAAGCTTGTTTCAGTCGACACCTACACCTGCCTTTTAAAAAACCCACCAGGTGAGAATATCGAGAAGCGTAGGATGTCCAGCCTATTTGTGGGCTTCCTTTCTTCGTTCTACCGTAAGGCTGAGACGTTTGTGAATGGTATAGACCGACACCAGAAAACAGAAGAATGCCGGATCTCGTCCACAAGTCACATTTCGATGTTTCTCTTATACTGCAAATCGGAATGAGAAAATCCCAGATCTCTACATTAGAGACCTGTTTCTCGTCTATGCTAAATTTAAGCTGAGAGAAGCATTAAACGACGGAGATCTGATTGTCACCGGAGTTAAAAGATCGATTTAATCTATATCTAATCTAAATGCAGTCTAAAATGAAGAGTCTGCTCCTGGCCCAAGCTACAATGCCCAAACTTCGTCTAAAAGATGGAATATAATTATGAAGTCCATTCACTTTGAGAAGAGCTAGTTTCTTATCTCTCAAAGGCCGATTGTTGTCGTGATTAATGTGTGACTGAGGGGAAAGAGGGCAAGCAATTAGTACCTTCTCAACCTGCCCTGTTGGGTGACAGTTCGGAGATGCCAAATATTCTCTTTCGTCTCTACACTGACCTGTGCTACGGAAGAGAGAAGACGTGAAACGTAGGGGCCGTGGATTTTTTCTACTTAACATTTCTCAAGTTACCTTTTCAGGTACATCGGCACAACATGCACCAATAAAATAGAATTTTCCAGCATGAAGCATTCTCTTAATTTCTGGCAACTCTGATTTTTCTCTCGGGTCTCACATGAGTCCACAACAAATGGTTTATGATCCCCATTCGGGCGTGAAAAGGAAAATTGTCAGAAATCTCATAATTTACGACTTAATGGGTACGAGGAATCGCTGCTGTCAACCTGGTTTGCCTACTAGCTCTTCTCAAAGTGAATGGACTTTATTGTTCCAACCTTGTCAAAATGCCTCGTAAAATGTCAGTTGGAAAGAATAAGAATGCTCACTATCAAAAATTTGCTGGGAAATGTGACTGAAAATTCAAATGACAAAAATCGTGGCACATGACCAGTCAGGTAGGTGAATCCATCGCGAAACTCCAGCATCATTCACTTCCCGGTCTCGCATTCCAGTTTTTTATTATTATTATTTTCTACTGAGCGTTCTTTCCCTTCGCCTCAACATTTTGGGCAGCATTTAGACGAGCTCGGATCCTTCTTGAAAATTCCTTCTTATTAGATAAATGTTAGGTCGTAAATTTCAGCTCGAGCAAGTAACAGGCTTATCCATCGACACATATTTATATTTAGTTTCGATTAAGCACAGGTGAGAAACAGACCTGAGAAATGCTCCTCGATCTCGAGTCTCAAAGTATCCACGCGTGTGAAAGGTGAAAATGTGGGAGAGGGACGACGCCCTGCATTTTTCTAAATGCCTATCAGAGAATTCCTACCATTGACGTCGGTCTCGACTGGAGTGGGAAAGCGAGGGATTGCATCATATCACTCGTTGAACAATATACGCTCGCACAATCGTATTTTGCCACCAAAAAAAATCATTCGTTTCAAGATAAAATATTTCTCGCAAACGCAGAGTACAAGTTGAAAATTGCCTTGGAGTGATAGAAAAAGTGAGGAGGCAGTGCGCGACCAAGACACGAGATGGTCCTCCAGCATCCAATCCCTCTCCTCGACAACTATCCAATCCCAATCATGATACCATTACAAAAATAAACTGAGCGGTGGGGTATATCTGGGTATATCCCCGGCTAGGAAAGAAAATCGCCCGGAATCCTGCGTCCATTCGAGGCAGAGCAACACGTGGCCCTCCTCTGTTTGAATCCGCATCCTTGAATGAAGAGGAAAGAGACAGGGTCATAGGGAATGTGTGAGACGGGAGCCAAGAAGGCTCAGACTGCCTTGGGGCAAGGGCGAACGTCGCATCCTTTTCTTGTCTGCATCGCACAGGTTTTTATTTATCTTTTGGAAATGTACATATATATAATTATTTTTTAATTATTCATTTCTTATTATTTTTAAATTATAAATTATATATATTTCAGTGGTTAGGGCAGTGATACTCAAACTTATTGAGCAGGTGCAGTACGCGAATATGACTCCTGTCAAAACCGACTACTGTAGTGACTAGTGTTTTTCGCCTACGCAATTGTGACTACCGTAATCAATTTTGCGTAGTTGACTACTATCGTAGTGCTTTATGCGACCGCCCATCAGCATACGTAAACGTTACTACGCCCACGCCAAAATGAATCCTCGTGAACAATTCAATTTTTACGTATTTTATTTCTGACATCGACGAGGTCGTTGCAGTTTTCTAATTGCTATGGAGGCTGATGTCTGTATTTTGTTTCCTCCCACTATCTATCTGGAGGGTCGAATCGCATGGGCCAGCATTGGGGCCTCCTTATCTATCACGGTGACACCTTGCCCTTCGTCCTCAAATGTCCTCGCACGCTTATCTCCTCCACACATTTCAGACCATTACTCCAAGTTACTGCCGTGGGCTTCACAGAGTCATGTTCTTCATGGACTCGGGGTACTCCCCATGGAGGAGGTACGTCCTCGTAGCTATGGTCTCGTAGCTATGGTCAGCCATCTCTCCACAGATAACGTTTTGTTCACACGAGAACCACCGAACTGGAGCAACTGTACTCTTTACGCCCGTCCTTTTGTATTTCGATTCCTGTACCGATAAGTATCTGACAGATCTGGTCGAGGTTTCAGGGAAGCGGTAATCTCCCACCCTGACCCTGGAGGCATGATTGGAAAAGAGATCGTGCTACGAACCTATAGTCCATTGCAAACAGTCTCGGGTCACAGTAGTAATTATTGCGTGACGATAGTGGGTCCTGCGTACGCGGATTTTACTACGGTTGTGAATCGGCGTGCGGGGTCGCATTCGGATATGGCCAACATTATCCGGGGTGGGTTGCAAAAAAGGCTCTCTGGTAATAATGAAAAACTCCTCTTATACCGAAAAGTATTTTTGTCTTCGAGGGCAGCATGTGAGGCTTTCGGGAGCCACATGCAGCCCGTGAGCCGCGGTTTGAGTACCACTTGGGTTAGGGTAATATATTTTGAATCATTACACAACAAAAGTGAGAGCGGAGTATAACAAACACCGCAATGCTATGACTGCCCTCTTTTTTATTTGCAGATGGGGGGCACCGAAGGGATATCTACGAGAAGGCTATTTTATGGGACAGAAACTTTTCGGGAGGATGAAATAATCCCCTTATCCCCTTGATCCAGGAGACCAAGGGTGAATTGTATTGTACTTTATGCGAAGGGGCCCGAAGGGAAGGGAGAAGGGGTGAATGGGACCGGGGGAACAGGGGAACGGGGGAACGGAGGACCGGGGAAACGGAGGAACGGAGGATCGGGGTACCGTGCACGTTGCGATGAGTCCATCAAAATCACTACCAGCATCCCGATGCATTCCTCCGTTTCGTACGAGTATCCTCGTAATTCCTGCGGGTCGCATTTGGGTCATTCCATCTGAAATCAGCCAGAGGCCGGAGCGTGACCCCTTCCGATGTCGACGAACATTTTTTATGTGGTACCCCTCGTGACCCAAAGTAAGAATGCAAAATTTTGGTTTCGGGTATGGAACCGTGTTGGCACGATAATTCGTTAAATTTTGTGAAATTTCAGAAAAGGGGCACCTCTTCATGCTCGTGTGGGTCGAAAACTTTTCGACTGAAACGAGCACAGCTAACACCAAAATTTTGCATTCTTACTTTGGGTCATGAGGGGTACCGTATTAAAATTTTTCGTCAATATCGGAGGGGGTCACGCTCCGGTCTCTGGCTGATTTCAGATGGAATGACCCATCTGTGACCCATCGATTTTATTTTTAATAAAGGGAGCAGTAAAATGAAACCAAACGAAATGCAAATCATCTGACGACTACCTCCAAGATGGTAGATTTTCAACTGATGACGATTGGGCACTACGAGGATATCACAAGCAAACCCTTCGATCGGGAAGTGCTTCTCGTCCCGACACTCTCGGTAAGAATGAACGATCTTCAGACGGAACGAGGAAATTTTCGACAGGAAGTTCCCCACAACTTAAACCCAGTTCGAAGATCCTCGTGGAACGGTATTGGGATTTCTGCCTGCTTCTCTGGTAGGACCATCCCTCGTCGACCAATCCTTTGTCCTCCCTTATTTTCGATGGTTGAATGGAATTTTTTAAAACTGACCATGGATTTCCCACGGGATCGCACAAGATTGCAGAGGGTTCGATTATTCTGAGGAAAGATAGCCAGAGAGGAATCGGGCTTGCTCAAATCGAACCAAAAATGTCATAAAACATGCTGTCGTATCACTGACATCGACGAGGCGATTCGGAATCGTGATGCGAATGTACCTGGACGTCTGCAGGAGCAACAAACCTATGAAATCGTGAAACATTCCCAGATGAGTTTTGGAGACGATCACTCGTTACACTTTCCCGAATTCTCATTTCGTCACGCGACCCGAGAAGGAGCTCTTTTTTCTCCGGCAATGTCATGAGATGAAAAACGGACGGGGAGGAGCAGGTGTTGCGTCATCGACATCCTACATGCATCTGCCGAAATGCAGAAGAAGCGACAGGAAACACGGTTACTTCGGCGGTCTCCATGGGATTCGAGTGGAAATACGTCCCACTCGTTCACCTGCTCGCCGACCCCGAGGCGTCGCGGTTCCTTCCGCACCGGAGACAAACGGTGGGAAGTGCTCGACTTTAGAGATGGGAAACGCGGAGTTCCCCACCGGGTTATTGGCTCTTCCGAGGGACGACTCGCCTCTGTGAGTATAAAAATGTCTTCAACGGACAAAAATGTCGTCGTGTTTCGGATGCACGAAGGCCCTCGTGAACAAAATAGTGTTTATAGAGGAAGAGGAAAGAAGGATACGGTGGCACGGACCGAAAAAGGCCTTCATGGACTGAATACTCGGGTTTTTGGGCGGAACTTGCAAGAGAAAACAAAGGAAAAGGGATGCAAAAAGGTGGAAAGGCATAAACTCTGGGATGCCACATCGTCCAACGTCTCGTAAGAAAAAGCTAAGAAACATAATAAGCAAAAAGTGGGACAAAAATACAAATTGAGGTATGACATTAAGATGATAAAATAAAGGGAAAATCGTGAAAAGCAATTGAAGATGCCAATACATCCCAGTGAATGAGATTGGAAAAAATACAGACTTCCTTCAAAATTAGGTCAATCCTGCAAAGTATTAATAGCAATACCACAAATGTGCAAATTTGTATTTTGTGAATAAATTACATGCATACAAGGAGAATCTATCGAGAAGAAATGAAGATAGAAGCTAGGAATATCTTCATGAAGCCATGTTGATATTTTTCGCCAACGATAAGTATTGCAAGAATGTGGAAAATATCCTCGATTATTGCCTCTTCTTCGAGGCATCTTCCAGAGCCAAATGTTCCCTTCGACCGTCTCGCAATCGTCAGAAACAGGTAACAGTGAAGGATATTGACAGATATCGAGTCGGCATCTTCCCTCCCCACAGATGGCGAGCACGGTGCAGCGGTCGTCGTCCGTGCCCAGAAGTGAAAGCGTAGGTTAAAAATAAACGTTTCTTCGTGTCGGTTCGATGAGGATCGAATGGAACTCGACGAAAAAATTGGACGTGAACGGTTCGATGGGACGCGAATGGAACGGCGAACGGTGGAATGCAAACGATCGGAAGACGAACGGCTGCGTTCCCGCACTCCCCGAGCAACCGGGAAAATGCAGCAAAATCGGCGGCAAAGTGTGACTCGAGCAGGTGAGAATTCTCGGAGATGCATCTCGGACAGAAGCGATGTTGACGTACGAGAAGGCGTCTGCTAGAAGTGCCTCCCGTTCGGAAACCCAAGAAAAGGGGGAAATACCCGAACCGAGGCATCATTTCCCCTCACGTCCAAGGCGTGTCACTCATATGATGCACTCAGAGACGACTGGAAAAGGAATTGCGTAAGAATTTCCCGAAATTCCGAAAACCGACGTTTTTTGTAGTCCGATGTCTTGTCGCCACCTAGGGTGGAAAGGTATTTATTTACTACTTAAGCTATTTCCGAATACTCTCGTAAAAATAAATATTTTCAAATCCTTTTTGCCTAAAATTTTGCACACACGAAAACGTATCCCTTCAAAGATATATTGGTTCCGTGCATACGAAAGGACGCAGTAAACACGACTACTACTAATACCGGTGCTACAGAGCCATATCTCATAATTTCGTGGGAGCGATAAGAGTGTTAGAAACTCTCCGGAGATCTGATCGAAGAATGCTACACCTTTTTCTTTGTTCCTCTTTAGCATTTTAGGCTTTCACGAGCGGACGCCAAAAGGCCAAAATCGAGGTTATGATTGAGATTATATCAAAGAATATGTACCGAGCGCGAAGAAAAAAAGAGCTGCTGTTTCAATTTTCACCCGGTGAAACCGGTCATCGAAACAGAAATGTATTTTCCAAGGTTCCTGCATTTTCTTCCGTCTGAAACATTTTATTAAATTTTCTCCATCTGGTTTAGCCACGAAAGTATTCAGAAGGTTGCGAGTAAAATAGTCTCGAAATAGTCTAAAATAGTCTCAAGATGGAGGGATCGAGCGTTCTTGCTTCCCGTTTTCGGAGAACCCAAGGGGACTATATTTTAACACTATTTTTATTTCGTCTATCGCGTCAGATGCGATCATACATTTGTCTAACATAGAGAGCGGTATTGAAGCATGTTTCTGGACCAGATTCTGCACCAACTTCGCTAATTCAACCATTCTTCGATGAAAAGAGCGATCGAATGCTGTCGCCCGAGCGCATTTTCGGTTTAGCCGGCATGAAGAGAATTTAAGAAGATCTGGCACGATAGAAAAGACTAAGATGCATTCGTGTTTGGGCACACGCAGAAGTAGTTTTCACCGTTTTTCAGATATAAACATTCCAAGGACGTTTTTTCTCCGGCACTCCTCATTTACGCCTATATAGAAACCCCAACTCTTCTCTTCCGTATTTTGGTATGAATTTATCCTTGGGGTGAGGAAGCCGAACGCGCAAAAGAATCTCGAGATCCAGCATTCTTCGATCCTCTCTCTCGTGTTGGTTTCTTCGCAGCCATAAAAGACGAGGATTGCAACCTGCGATTAAAGACTGGTTCCTTCGCTGAAGGCATTCATGCCGACACGTGCTCCCATAAAGTAGGACGAGCGTTTCTGGATCGATTGCCCCAAAACGATTCCAATTTTACCTTCAAAAACCACGAAAAAGTTTGACACGTTTATAAATATTATGCTATTACAAATATTATCCTTTCTCAAGAGTTTTGACTCTCGTATGGAGTCGGCAAATACTGAAGACGATACATATTTTGTAAATATATTATCTCGCCGGGGAAACCGAACGAGTTGCAGGTTTCGAGGCTCCAAATTAATTGATGAATCTAGCGCCATTTCGTCCTCTCCTTTCCAGTCGGCATTTTTCACCAGCTGACGCTTGATTCCATGAACGCGACCGACGAGGCGTTTCTGCCAAGAAAGCGTCCTACAAATCTGAGGACTACAAGTTTTCGCATTGAATCGAATTCATCCATGAGGACCATGCCAGAAGGGCGATCGGACATCATGATTCCTGCCATCGCCATGCTTTCGTGCGAATAATGAAGCAAACCATCCGTCAGATTTCGTGTTCATCCGAGACAGAGCACTGGATATCACAGAAAGGAAAAACGAGGAAGCGCAGATGAATGTGCCACCTCATAAATGAACACCTCACATCGAACACCTCACCCCTGCAACACTTCCAGTCGTGTTTTGCGAAAAAGGTTCCTACTTGACGTTTTCGATGAACGAAACCTGGGATCGATGATAGGATAAATAAATTTACTTCTCTTCCCAGCACGACGATTCGGAAGTCTTATGATGAGCCAATCGACAGTGCGACTGACACCGTCCTCTAGCTTATATTTTCTTCAAGATTTACGTAAATTCACGTTAAAGTTATTATTATAATAATAGCATTCTCTATGTTTTCATGAAAACTGTTGCAATTCCCCTAGAGAAGCTTAACGGAATATTTCGACATAACACTAGTGAATTTCACACGTCCATGCTTAACAGCGAGAAAAACGAATGGGAGCATATCTCTTCGGTCTCGTCAGGTGCGAGCCGGAAACGGATTCAAATCGATGAAACGAAGACTCGATAGCAGTCCGTCCAGGAAACCGAACGCGAAACGCCACCGTGCATTCGGACGCCGACGTTATTATGTTCGGGACGAGACTCGAGGATCTCCACGTTTTCCTGGAGGAGGAATAGCCGAGAAGCGACAGACTTTTCTGCTTCATCTTCCCTAGATTCGTGCATGCATCAATGGATTCCTCCTTCTCATGTTCTCTAATAACTGGATTGAAAAGAAAAAGCCCGGTAGCCCAGGAACCTGAATGGGAGTGGACAATGGAGAGAATGGGATTTGAGACTCATTGTAATGCCCATTGTGGAGCTCCTATTGAAATCCTATTCCTATATGAGTGGACGTTTTCCATTGTCGTCCATAGTCCTTTGCATGCACAGCCCACGGCTTATTACCGTCCATACTGCACCCCCTTCTCCTACCCGCACGGTGTTCGTCCCACCCAGGGAAAAGGATAAACACTACCACCGATGCGGTGTCCGAGGCTTCCTTCCTTCGTCTCGTGGGCCGAGTCGTTAAAAGGAGGTGTGGGAAGGGGGAAACCGCGAGGGAAGGAAAAAACAGTACCGAAGGTAACTGGATTGCCTGTAAAGGGGAAAAAAAAGAGGCTGACAGATTCATCGTCTTTTGTGGGGGTATTGTGAGACGAGGAGAATCGAAAAAAAGCCGACTCATTCTCTTTTCAAATGATTCTTGATTTTTCATCCTCCATTTGATTGTTGTCATTGTTGCCATCCCCCATTCACGTCTCTCTCTTCTATATATATAGTATATATAATATACTGCATATACACTTCCCCTCGTGACCCTGACGCTCCTCGTATGCGTGACTGAAGTCCGTGGGAAACTTTTTAAGGCCCACTCCAAACAAAAACACTCATTTTCGAGTCCTTTCTCTTCCGCGAAAGTCTTCGTCTCTTCTTCGAATTCGCCTGCAAAAAATCTGCACCGTTCGTTTTGGCAAAGGCATCGCTGGAATATTTCTCTCGGCGACGCATACGTTCTGCATGCTTGCATCCCGGAATCCGAGCAGAAAGATGAGCCATGAAAGATGAGCCATGATGGAGAGGCTGGGCCGAGAGGAGAAAAAAGGAAAAAATCGGGATGAGAAAGGAAAGATATGATGCAGAGATGGAGGCTTCAAAAGAGCCTGGAAGGACGGAAAAGAATGAAAAGAAAGATCGGGGAAAACCCTCTGCTTTCCATTAGTGCATTTGGGGGTGCATCCACTCGGCTATGGGGATAAATAATGAAGGGAGGAAAGTGGGCTTTGTCCCAGGGACTCATAATTCTATTTAGTCCAGCACTTTGTGGTTACAAGAAGAAGACGAATGGAACGTCAGGAACCGAATGCACGGGGCCGGGATCTCTCCATTCCATTCTCACCTTTCTTCACCTGAGATAGATAATGGACTATCCATCCTCCTTGTCTCTTTGCCAAATGCGCGAGATCGGCCGGACAGCTGCTCAACCCTTCCCTCCCCTCCACCACATTTTTTTATTCACATTTGGCCCATGATCCTCTAGGGAACCGAATCGATGATCCTGAGGCCACCGATATCTCATTGCTAAGAGGGGGGTCCGTCGATAGAAAACGAAAGCGTACCGAATTTACCCTGATTTGGACCAATGAGGCGAAAGAAATGCGACATCACGCCGAAGGAAAGGGATGAGATCGCAGCGGCTGTTGTCGTATAGGGTCGGCATTAAGCGAGATCACTCTGAATACAGTCTCTGGAATAATATCTCGCCAAAAGAAGCGACTCATCTTGACTCAGAAACGAAGAACCTCTGGAGGTTCAGGAATTCGAATGCTGAATTTTGGACATTCCTCTATTTAAGAAGTGGATGAAACACCCACTGGGTTATATCATCAGTAAAGAAGTATATTTACCGTTACACATACGTATCCATACGTATATACTGTATGAATCCAGTTCCGTCTGAATCCCGTACGTCATGCTACTAATATGATCTTTTAAACGATCGTCAACTGGCGATCTTTACGTCCGAACATCTCTACAGCTTTAGCGTTCCCAGTATCACCGAACGTTCGAGGAAGAAAGATGGTCAAGAGATGAACCGAAGGTACGCATGTGCGACCCGCAGGGAAATGGAACCGATCCAGATGGCTCTGCAGTCCTCGTAACGGTCGTTGGCTAACCTTCCTTCGTTCCCGCTACAGTTATTGGAGCCCAATAATGCCTCACAACGATCGTCGAAATGTGACCATGGTCAAGACTTAATGACGACGAGGTGCCTGCTCCCACCGTCGAGACGTGATGGTAGGGGAACGTGGCTTTATTCCGGGTTCGACTGGAGTCCAAGCGTATTTCTTCAAAAGAGCATTTACAAACGAGAAGTTGAGAGTTTCTGAAATTGTGATTTTATCTACATTTCGTAGTCGCTACACCGAGTCAACTTGCAAGTGCAAGTGGCTGAAAACGTTTTGGGGATCGTCGAAGGGAGCGGGGAAAAGGGGACGAGGAGGGGCTGCTTGGCCGGATTCCTTTCATCGTGACCACTTTCAACGACTCTTGCTTGTGTCTGCCATCTTTTGGCGTTCTTGTTATACGTGTTGTCAAAGAAGATATATCAGTGAACACGGGGGAAACGGACGCTTCATCGCGCTTTAGGAGCTTTTCCGCTTCAGCCTTTTCAAAGACACTTGTTTAACACGGTTGAGGGGCGCGGGGGAGAGCGTGTGTGTGTGTGCGGGGGGGAAAGGGGGGGGGGGGGTGAGTCTTCGATCCAGGATTTTGCAATGATTCGTGTCCTACTCCTTCAGCGATATTTCTATCGCGTTTATTCGGAGAACACATAATTAATTTTCGCATTTTTGATCCGTATGACAATCCGTAAAGCAAGGGCAAAATTTGTGGGAAAAAATCAAATGAAGAAAATCGCCCAACTAAATAAACTGGATGAAAAGGAGATTTAAATATCATTCACGACTTTCCTCCCAAAAGCAAGAAGCGCATCTGTTTCGACGAAAATGTTAACAAGGCAGACGCGAACTGGAAGCACCTGTGAATCTGCACTTGTTACGCTCTGTCTGGAATTCGAGACGACGAGAGGCAGTGTCGAATGCGAACGTAACGAAGAGAGAGTACACAATGCGTCTATAGACGTGCGGAGAGTGTGTTTCTGGTATGGAAAGAACACAATAGGAGTGAATGAATGGAAATCTTCCTCTGCATGGCGGATGTGCGAATGGGAAGAGGGTACCTACCCCCCTTCCCCTCCCCCTCCCCCCCTCCTCATTCCTATGGCTGGATCCCATCGTCATGCAGTGCTGCGCCCTATCAGGCCCACATTGTTCCCCACTCAAACAGGTATTGTCCCAGGGACAGATTATAATGAATGAAATGTAATGAGGTTCATTATGGTCCCATTGTGCGAGGAAGAAGGCCCCTGTGGCTCCTATAGATTCATGCCACCGAAACCTGACGTCCCCCTATCCCGTCTTCAATGCCCCAGCCTTTCTCGACGTGAAAAAGGGAAGACCTTGAATAGGATCATATTGAAACTCTTCGATGATTATTACGACGCCAGAGGCCGGATACAAGAGTGAAGCATGCAACAAGATGGATGAGGGTTTTTCTCTTGTCGAAATGATGGGAAGGAAATTAATCGAACCTGTCCCCATCTCTCTTTTCTTCTTTCTTCCCTTCAATTCATTAATATTCCCCCTTTGAGGGAAAGAATAAAACGGAAAACGTGCACGTGCGGCCCTGTCACACTGATGTTCGAACCCTGCCCGTTTCATGAAGACGAAACGGAGAAACTAATGTAAATCAGCCTGTAATCATGACTTTTCGATGAGGAATTAAGTCAACTGGCGATCACTCCAAGATTTTGCGGAAGCAGCACTTCACAGTCATAGGAAATGAATCCAGGATTTGAAGATGAAGGGAATTTCAAACGCTTAACGTCTTATATTCACCCAGAATGATTTTGCACACAAGCGACACCTAGTAAGGAAGGATGCAACCTAGTAGTTGAACGGTTCATTCGCAGAGGTCAGGCTTCGTCAGCGCCATTCATCCGTAAGTGCGTAGTGCTTTTTCGTGGAGCTGATTCAAGACCCAAGAGATGAATCTTAGATCGCTCAACTTTTTGGGGTCTCACTGGATTTGCATGTTTCATCTTTTGCACTCATTATTATAATTATAAATTATAATCATTACCAAGCGAGGCAAATCAATCCCTCAACAAGGTGATCATGTAACATGAATCTCCCGTGAAAATATAAGTTTTTGCTAGCAATTGGGGATGGACCAACGCCAGTTTAGCTCGCCGATGACCAACCGGCCGGGTGGGCTCCGTACGGCTCTCAATAGCGACACAGAGAAGGTGGCATCCCTTTCCCGGAATCCCATTAATTCTTTGAGACACATCCACTTCGTGTAGATGAATGCGTATGATTATGAGAGAGAGAGAGAGCAAGCAGAATCGAGTGACCTTTGAAGATCTCGGGGGTCGAGCTTCCCTTCCTAACAATTTTATAAATATGGTAAGCATGATGCATCTATTTTGAGGAGGAAACCTCGACGCATCGCATGATGCAAGACAAAAACGCCATTGTTGTCATCTCCAAATGGTCGAGATTGGGTGAATTGCAAAAGATTTGTCTTTCGACGGAGTTCCCACGCGAAGATCCGTTCGAAGGAATAGTTTCATTCGACTAATAATAAAAAGTGGATGAATAAAAAGTACCGGAAAATAATTACTTTGTGAGGGTATCACAACAGTCTGAACGAAAATGACCATTCGTCCGAAATCAGAATCATGGCATGATATCTTTCGACTTCTCGGCGAGAAAAATCCACGCTGGTTTCTGCGTCATTGTGGCCTTCGCACGAGGAGGGGGAAATAAAATCCTGCCGCTAGCGAAGAGGATACAGAGAATGCTGGATCTATCCGCGACCGAGGCAGTATATAAACAGAGAATTCTCAATAAGAGGAAGGAGAAGCGAGAGCTGGGGCAAATAGCCGGAAGCGAGCTTCCCAACAATGCTCTTTTTCATATATGATCTCATCACCCTCCTCGGGACCGAGGATGATATTTTGAATGAAAACACACGGATTGACTTCCCGCTCGGCCACTCCACTCCATACGATTAGAGTGGCCCCGATCCCATGCGGATCAATGGGGATCATTGTTCCAGTCTACTTTCCGTGTCGCCCTCTCACTCTTGGTGCCTTTTGTGCCACGAGCGGGGCGCGCCAATTCTCTACCGTCTCCCTCCGAATGCTAGCCGGAATGCCATTCTTCTCTTGGAAATTGAGACTTGCGGCAGAGTTCAAGTTAACGGTAGCGGAGATGATAATCGAGACTCGCGAAAAGACCCATCCTTTTTAATGGCTGCAAGAGTTGCAGAAGCGAGAAGCTTCGTCGTCATTTAGGCCAAAGTCAGATGGCAAAGGCAGATTACACCTTCTCTCATACGAGAGGTGTAATCTGCCTATTAAATGCATCTATTAAATGCATCGTCTCTGCTTCTTCTTGTCAACTGCATCCAGTGAAGATGGAATGGGATTTTTTCTGCCTCTTCAAGGAAAATACAAATAATATTTTCGCATTTTCGTTCTAGGCAGTCGCCAAAGAATGAGAAACTACATGCGCTGCATCCTTTGATCGCCACATTCCAACGCATTAAACACTTTTAAGCATGCAACCACCACTTCGGCTTCAATGTTCCTTTTCACCACTTATTCCTCAGCGGTAGCCTCTGCGATTCGCTTCATCGTCCCAACTTCGCAATGGTGAACCCTAAAATATAGAAATGCCAATTTAACTCGATGCATCATCTCGACGATGGTTGGTAATGAGACATCCTCGAACATTTATTCTCTCCAACCGCAATGCATTTCGTTTAACAGACATGAACCAGAGGAAATAAAGAAAGCAAGAACCGAGAGATCTGAATCCGGCATCTCTGTATTGAAACCGACGAGAGAGAGATGAAAGAAAAAGCCTGTAGAGAATAGGGAGATGGAAAGGAAAGCTAAGTCAGGGGCTCTCTTTTCTTCATTCTTTTCTTGAAGAAGCCTGGAGGATAATAGGAATGTGTCAGGAGCAGGGATGCTAAGTCTTTTGTTCGAGTCTCTATTCAAAAAAACTTCCCATTATGAGTGGGAATCGATAGAATAAATATGGAACCCCAATATTGGCTTCCCTTTCTATTCACTCTCGAATAGCACAATTCAATTCTTCTCTGATAGGCAGGAGTAGGGAAGGGAAGGGAATGAAATAGAAAGAGGGGGGCGAACTTTTCACGATTGTTCCCTCCCTCGTGCAGTAAACTTACGTCGCATTAAAAAATTTCTATAAAACTAAGGGCCCTCGACAAAGTGCAGTATGAAGGTAAGGAGGCAAACCGGACGTACGAATAGAAGAAAGAGGAAGAGAAATGTCATTATGAAAGACGTCGACTACACTTTAAAAAGGGGATAAAGAAGAATGAGGAGAATTGAGCATGGTGTATGAAAACAAAGGGCGGGGAGGGGGGCCAATAAAAAGGGGAGGCGGCGCAGAGGGACAATGCCCCATTGGCGGAAGGAGGAAGAAGAAGGAGGAGAAGAGGAGGTTGACAAATTGCACCATAAGCGCGGAATGCAGTCTCGTGTCTGCCTCTGCACCTCCCTCCTCTGCCGCGTCTCCGACAGGTTCGTTCCAGATCCTTCCAAAGTCTAACAACGAATCGTACGGATCTCCTTTTGTCTCTACCGATCAGGCATGGATGATCCGTATAATGCCACGCCCATATGCTGTGCTAACGATCCGGAAAGCCCTTCAGCAAATATTCCAAAGTTTTTTCTGCGCGAAAGATGAAACTGACGGCAGCTATGTGACTCTTATCCAGAAATAAGCAGCTGAAAGTGATTTCATTCTATTCCAGGATCACGGAATACCGTTCAAGCTTTCAAAATTTAATCGCCCATTTGTTAAGATTTCATTGCATATAATTCCATTATTAGATCGTTCGATTTAGTCAAATGGCAATAGAGTGGAATGTTACATTCAGCCTTATTTTACGATGCGCTTTAAAGTGGATTTATTTTTCTCCATTTGTATTTTGCATATAGTTATTTCGCATAAATGAACAGCTTAGACCCCGACGTAAATAGAAAAGGAAGACGTTAAAAGGAAGACGGGAGCTTAATGTTTGGCTGAGAATTCTAAGATATTAATTTCCTATAGGGGTTAATAACGAGAATTTATTCATCCGTTCATTGTAATTGCTGCCCGTCCCTACATACGTGTAAAAGGATCGGGGCTGAAGCAGGAGGAGCACCCTCGATCCTAGGCAACGGGCTCGAGCTCAGCAGGTGGAATGCCGAACAAAGAGTGATGTGGTCGACCGATGTAAACGTTCCATCTCGTACGAGGCCTACCGACTGATCTGCAGGTCATTTCAAACTGAGAAACTCATCGGGAAGAAAGGGGGAGGCGTGTCGGAACCTCGGGGCTTGAGATCTCTCTATCCGCAGAAGTAGATGCTCGACCTTGTGGTTCTCACGAATGGTAGCACTCCGTACCCTCTCACTTGGCGTAACACCGGACCGTAACACCGGCCTCACGAATCTCATCGAGGCATCCGCGACCTCATTCTTTCTGTCATTACTCACCGTTCATATATTCAATACATAGGTGAGGGTACGGAGGTAAACGTTCTTAAAAGCGGAGTTTCCTCTCTCGTGAAATTTTATATATGTCAACCTCCTTGCAGTCAGGAGTAATCCTTCTGCCATTACTTTTACTTTCTGAAGCTCTACGAACATATCCTTGGTCGCAGAGGATTCAGCGACGTAGTAACTTGGAATCTTCCGGTTTCCAATACCATAAACAGATATTCCAAGATGCACATGTTGACCTTTTCGGAAGCTCATGCACAGGTAGGACAAGTGCATAAAATGGAAGAGCGGTTATCTGAAGAAGGAAGGCTTCTAGTAATATTTCCCGGGAAATACTATTAGAAGACTTCGGGAAAACCCGTTCTTCCAGGAAAAATAAAAATGTACCTACTTTCTTAACATTCCTCGTTCTAAACCAAAAAAAGGACGCTTTCCTGCTTGACTCACTCAAGCTTGATGAAAAACATCTCTGCAACATATAAAAAATAAACCCTTAAATTTCGTTGTTTTCACTTGATGTTTTCAGGTCGTCCTCCGAGACGATAAATATAGAATATCGTACACAGCAAAGCAGAAACGTACGAAGAGGTACACATTTTGTACGTTATGAGGTACACACGTATGTCTTAAAATACGTTCGTTGAAAGGGTACCGGAGCAAAATAAGGTAAAAATGTGTATCCTACTTATCTCTATTCGGGAGGTACGGATGGGATATTTTCTTTGGAATCCCACGTGCACCTCGTTTCGGGCTTAAGGGCGTTTAAAATATCTGATTATGAACCTCAATTTTCAGCTTTGAGGAGCTTTGAAGTGAGCTTTAGTGACACCGTCATTCGCATGATTCAGCCCCACGTCTCCGACAGTCGGCGAGCCGTCACAGATAAGGAAGATCTCCGAACACCATCGTGTTAACGGAGACGGTGACGGCTTGGCAATGTCTCCATGACGCTACAGGACGTGCTGACCGTCTCATTAACAGCGCCTTATCCAGTTATCATGGTTACAGTACGTAGCAAGTCCAGACCATTGTAAAGACAATCTCTCCAGAAAATTGGAAGGTTACTGCTCGTTCGTCCGAGAGTAAAAACTCCTAACCTGTCAGTTTACACTTCTCTGTCCTGGTGTAAAACCGAAGTATTTAACATTTTTATAGAATCTTTGATTGCCATTGAAACATGATAATTATACTTTTGCCAAATATTAGTTTACAAGTATCATGAGAAAGGAAGGCAGGGAAATGAAGAAAACTCTTCTCCTAAGGTCCGGTGCGTCCCGACGCGAGTTTGGATGAACATAAGCGCCATCTTACGCGTATTTAGAGCAATGTACTGGAAACCCGGACATCTGCGTCTGCAGCGTACCAATGTGAACGTCTGGACCACACGCGCACAAAAGTACGCACGGATGAGGACCCGAAGGACACAAATATGAACGTGTCACATTTGTACCTCTCCTTGTACGTTTCCACTTCGCTGTGCATTGTGGACGCAGTCTTCCTTCATCGCAGTTCACTTTCCTCAAGAAACCCCGCAACTGGTGCAGAACCTGTGGCAGATACCACATTCTGAAATGCAGTAATCCTTTTTGGATACCGCATTGAACAGAGCCCGTTCCGAGCTTCCGATTTCCTAACCCTTGATGAGAAGAGCAGAAACGGGAAACTCACAAGGCTCTAGAAAGCAGTGCGTAGGAATGAAGAATACATTGTTTCCACGACTGATACGACTGCACTTTGTCTACTGCATGCGAATTTTTGACTGGACAGGGGTCGGGGAAACGTATTTCCCTGCTATTTTTCCGTGGACGATTATGAAGCTCTAATTTTTTTCCATCGAATGTAACCATCATCACAATTAATGAGAAGTAAACGAGAAAAAACACACGAGGAAACTAAAAGTTGGATTAGAACCGATGAAAAGTGGTGGATTTCATTTTCAGAGCGAGAGGATGATGGAGGGAGAAGCGTACCGGATCGGCATGGAGCTGCTGAAGGGAAACGGACACGGGGACTCCGCTCACATCAAGAGGCCCATGAACGCCTTCATGGTCTGGAGCAAGAACCAACGACGAAAACTGGCCCAAGAGAATCCCAAGATGCACAATTCTGAAATCTCCAAGAGACTCGGCGCTCAATGGAAGAAGCTGTCCGAGGTGGAAAAGAGACCTTTCATCGACGAAGCCAAGCGACTCAGGTGAGACGAACGGGAAACGAACCTAAATATGAGGTCGAGTACGATGCTCGAGTTCGTGAAATACCTAAAAAAATTTTCAAAGAATTATGCATTCCGGACGCGTTTAAAGATTGAGTCCACGCGACGTGAGTATAGTCCACCCCGGTATTGCAACGAAGCAGTGAATATGAGAAGAGTTTGAACACGAAAGCCGTTGAAGGAAGCCCACTAGCAGTGGCTGGCATCCCTGTTCCAAGAGCGATGCTTTGCAAACATCATTCACGAACGAGTCGCCTATCGCTAATTCAACAGGGAATGACAATGTTAGCCCGGCATCGATTCTTACGGGCAGGCTTATTGCATGCGACAAAGAAAACTTTCGACACGCCAATAGAGCCATTTACACTATCCGAGTCATCATGGTAGTGCGTCGATTTATGAAAGACTGTCCGCGAATCAGTTTGCATCCCAGCAAAATTCATTTTCACTCTCATGTATTAATATACGACAAAAAGACCAACCACTGTTAACTTTTATGTCTCGGAGCTACTTTCACAAAATTTGCACTGTGTATTGATGTGTTCCGCACTGACTTTCGATGTTATCTTTACCTTCGGAATTCCATCCAAATCGATGTTGCCAAAGCAACATGATTGATTATTCTAATGAAATTGGAAATGGAAAACGGACAAAGAACTCGAATCCTTCCTGAGTGCCTCGTCCTCCTACCTTGTTCTCCGATGAAGACCGAGGGAAAATCTAAATAAACTATGACCAGACTCTGCTCTCATAGTTATGTATTCGTTTGCCATTAATCGGAAACTTAGCAAAACTATATGTAAGAAAAGACTTGCATTAAAATTAATTTGAACGGAAGAGAGTTGAATGCGGGATGGATAATAAGGGAGCAGTGCACTCGGGGCGAGTCTTCCACTCCGCTACCAGCACGAGCTCGCGTCCATTTTCTTAATCAAACTTTTTTTAAATCGTTGTACATAGCCTTGCCTCCCAGCAATGAACTTGAAAGAAATCTAGTATATATTTTTTAAGCATATCCATCTGTGCAAAGTGAAAGTTTCCTGAAAATAGCTCCAGTGGGAGAGGAGATATATGTTGGTAAAAGTTATTCTTTTTTCATATTGTTTCTTGTTTTTTGTTTTTTTTTATACCATTTTTTTACTTTTTAAAAATTCGTATCGATCTTCGTATCGATAGTCAAACTCAACCGGAGAGTTGGATTTAAATCGTCTGGATTGATATGGTGAAGCTGAAATATTGAATGATGATCCAAACCCGACCTAGCGTTCCGTCTAACACTCCGGATTCGTCTTCAGGCATTTTCCCAATGGAATCATCCGATTCCACGTACTCCTAAGTTCCATTCCAAGGAGGAAAAAGGCAAACCCTCTGCCCAACGTTCTCAAAGCGTCATAAAACATCTCATCGAGATAATGGGACGTGGGGTGTGCAACGTTAGCGGTATTACGCCTAACAAGCCCTCTCGCCTTTTCATAACGTAACAAAAGTCAGTGAAGATGGATGGCGAGGATAAGTGAGGGAACTGGCGAATATTGCAGCCACAATTGAGGAGATTCAATAGATGCTACGATTAGGTGGCGTATTCACACTCCACTCGATAGCTGTCGCGGACGATCCTCCGTATCGACACAGGAAACCTTGAGAAAGCGGAGAACTGAGGGATGACAGCATTGCACAGGATGGTACGTCCCACCGTGTGACTATCTCTCGTCACAGGACGGGACACATTTTCGGTGTCCAAGATCACAGAACGGGGCTTGTCAAAGCGTTCTCCAGAATGAATAATTAGTACTGTATATTCTTAGCATAACCATGCGCTAAAAAGTGCGTTGGGATCAACCAACTCCTGCTATCCTTGTTGCTCCCACTATAACCCCTCCTCGGTGAGAACTTTGGTCCTACCAACCCCTTCCCTTTGTCTTTTGATGTGCGGCTGCTGCCTCGTCTTATCTAGTTACATATCTCGTAGCCCCCCCCCCCCCCTCCCCTCAGTCCCCTGTTTCCCAGATCCCCTCGTTCCCTCCGATCCCTCCCCTTGCGAAAATACCGCGTACTCTACCCCTGGCACCCGTATTTTGCACATAAAAAAACAACAAAAAGCTAGGGAATTGACCGAGATGGCATAAGTATTTTTCGTCCTATGGAGTGCTTCAGATGACACCGGGTCATCGACATCGTGTACAGTATATTATCACAGGTTTCGCGTTATTTGTCCATGACTATAGAAACTTTTTCTCGGTTCCAGCAAATAGTCCTTGGATCACATAAGTATAAATCGGTCGAATAGTTATTCTAATAGAAGTGCGCTGAATGAATACTTCAACTCGTATAACATTCGTCAGCATTTTCAGTACTGCTTCATTGATGACACGAGAAAGGCTTAGTTTCCAATTTTAACTACTAGACGCGCTTAGCAATGTTGTCTTCGAGAGGACACTTCCCATCGACCCCATCCGTGCCACTCTGCAAAATAAGATACCAAGAATTGCGACGTAAATTTCCAAGGAAGCCTCGGATGTAATGTTTTTAGCATTCTAGCAATGAACGAGGAAAGGAAGGCCAATATCCACTCAAGGTAGGGGGGAGCGCGAAGTTTCTTCTTCGAATGGTGTACTTGAGTCCGTTTTCACAGTAACTGAAAGACCCTGAAAGGTGAAAGGTCGCGAGACCCACTTCTCAACTTCCAAGCATCCTCCTTCCCTGTTTCGGTCTGCTCCGTTCTATTTATTATTTTTTTTTTATCCCGTTCATGGAGCATGGCTCAGTTTTCGAAGGGCATCAAGAAGCATCGATGCCCACATCGACATCCCAAGCTCAGGTTTAGCAACTCTGTATTCTAAAATAGGTAAAAAGCACTCAAATTGTTTTTTCAGCGGGGACATGAGTGCTTCTGGCCGATCATTCGTACTTTAAGTTGAACACATTGCATGAACAGGCCCTCGCCTTTCACAGAAAATTCAGTGAAATACATTTTAGGAGATGCAGTGCATGGAGTTTTCCCGTGCAATTGTATGCAAGAACCTACTTCCATCACCACTTTGGCGTTGGCTCGGAATAACATTGGTAACGAAAATGTGAAAACGACCTTGGTATGGTTCTCGAAATGGCAATCAAAACCAATTCTGCCTTCAACTACTGCGCCAGTAAAAACCAAAACCAAAAAAAAACCAAAGGGGATTTGATTATAGGTTCATTCTCATCTGCGAGATCAATTGCCTCATCTTGTAACGGATGTACAAGAATTTTATCAGGTTCCATGTTGCAGGGTGTCGCAGCGTGCCTCATATTTGGCCCACTTTCTTTTCTACTTCACCTCTACAGCCAAGTTTCGATCGTCTAGCACAGAGTGTACTTAATGTTACATTCATCAGCATGTACTTCGCGAAAATGAGCACGGTCAGAGATGGAAAAATTCAGGGTGTCGATAAAACGACGACTGAGAAGTCCGTTTCGTGCTCATTACCCGCAGGGCGCTACACATGAAGCAACATCCGGATTACAAGTACCGTCCGAGGCGGAAGCAGAAGCCCCAGCTTCCTTGCCGGAAGGCCTGCACCACCAACCACGGCCACGTGATCCCGCCTCGACCACCTCCACCTTTATTGACCTTCGACGACCACGCCACCTGGATCCGAAGCCGGAGTCACCTCTATCCTTCACCTTTTCCCCCTCTTCCTTCCTCCTCCTTCCCCCGTCCGACATCCCCAGATCTCAGTTCTTTCTCACACGTCAAAGACGAGGTGAGTCCAGCATCTATTGCAATGGCTATTACCATGATCCTTCGAAAGCCAAGGAACGAAATCCATTCATCGTCGTATCCACAGCAGGGTTTCTCGATTCCGTTGTTTTTAAAATAAGGGTACGTTTTCCTTACAACACAAATACTCTTGAGTTTGAGTGGCAGGAATGTGGCGAACCTCAAAAAATGACAATATTTTCGATGTTTAATTCACCCCCCGTACAGACATGTACGACATGCATCAAATCGAAGCTTACGGTCTACTGATGACGTTTTGGCCTGTCGTCCTCCATTCTGAGTACGGGGACAAGATAGCAGCCGAGTTTAGAAATGGCTGCTCCAACCTGTAAGTTGAAATAGTAACTAACCTGCTATCACATGTCTGGTGTCTAAAAGAGGAGAATTTAGGAACAGGAATCTAGTTTTGATGGTTAAACTTTGAATCTGTCAAAATAAGTAATACTGGTATTTTTGTAAATGGCCGTCACTCCCAATGTCCAAAATGGCATTAGTGACAATTCCCTTAAGCTTCGATTTGATGCATGTCGTAAATTTCTGTTCGAGGGAGGGTGAGCAGAAATGTTGGACAACCTCTTGTGTTCATGTCGCCGTAGTGAACCTCACACTAATAAATGCAGCTTTGTCAGCAATGGTATGACTTGTGGATAGGAATGTTTATACAATGGTGCTGATGCGTATGGCAATGAGATGGCACACAAAGTAGAAATATACCGATGAAAGCTAACTTTTTTAAGTTGGCTTTCATGGAAAAGGAATGGACAATCGTTTAGTTTACTTTGATACTTGTGCACATGGTAAGTACGAGAATTGAGAACTAGTAGATTTAAACTAAGAAGGGCTAACAAATAATTACTGTCTGATCACAACATTACGAGTACACGAGTTAGCATATTTCTCAAGATGATGAAGATGAAGAGTTCCGAGGGGGAAGGGAGGTTTGTTACTATTCAATTTTCAGGCTGGAGTAGCCATTTCAAAATTCGGTCACATCTCGACTCCACACGTTCGGAATTGATGGGGACAGGCCGAAACGTGATCAGTAGGTCGTAAGCTTCGATTATATGCATGTCGTACATGTCAGTACGGGAAGTGAATTACATTTCAGAAATTCCGGTTTACGCCGCTCCCCTATGGAGTATTTTCCATAAATAAAGTACAACAGATAGATACTTTGTATTTCTTCGTAAGTACATAACGCATATAATGAAGCATATAATTAAAATAGTGTAGGAAACCTATTTAGTTGATGTGATGAGAGTTGATGTAAATTTCCGATCCAGTATCAGTGCGAACTCTATTAGTTCGTCAGTAATGCGGAGGTACCATATACATATTCGTCTAGTCTTGTTCCTTTGCTTTTGGAGAAATGATTATTATTATGTCTCGATCGAAGGGTTTTAGACATCTAGTTGTTTGGGTTCTTTCTTCGGGTGCA
Organism: Darwinula stevensoni; assembly: GCA_905338385.1. Classification (NCBI taxonomy): domain Eukaryota; kingdom Metazoa; phylum Arthropoda; class Ostracoda; order Podocopida; family Darwinulidae; genus Darwinula; species Darwinula stevensoni. The sequence continues at coordinate 16,507 of CAJPEV010000759.1, read as the reverse complement.
CAGCAGTCAAGTGTTTTTCTCCTTCAACATTTTGAAGCCATCTATTTAAATGGAGTACAAAAAATAATAACAATACCCCAATAAAGCCAATGCGTACTGTAGTTACTGTAGTGAATAAAAGACGTTCATTCCATTACCCAGACTAAATATCTATTTTAAAATTTTTGTTTAAGATCCAACAAAGGAAACTTGATGTTCCAATAAAAGCCAAAAACAGTGATTGAGCGTAATGAAGTGGAATCCTTAATTACGTATACTGCCTGTGCCGGTGCTGTTATGAACGGTTAGAGAATACATTTCTTTCCTCAATGACTGATCATCATCGACTGCGAATGCAAAGGCATAGGTAGACATCATCGCACCAAAGACGCAATCCTCGGAGATCATTTGGGATAGATAGGCAACACAGTTGAATTCCTCTAACTTCCCAGCCCTGGTTTAAAATTTATTTATTTTTATATTTTTACCTGTTGAGTTGCATGAAGCTGATTGAGTGAAAGAAACTTGTTAGAGGCCTGACCGAGTCGGTAGAGGTTATCCGTGAACCCTGTGAACCGCGCTCCCATCTTAGTTTCGTAAATAGGCGCTTTCCGCTAAATTCGACTTATCTAAAATTGACTATTATGTATAAATTATGACAATACGTTCCCATGGGAGAGTGATCCCCTCCTGAAACGCTTTCTCCCTATATCCCTCGGAAAGACGCTGGGTCGACTTAGCCGTTGAAGCTTGTACAGACCTTAGAGACGCCGCTTAGCCGTATTTCCAGGGAAAGCTTAAACGTAGACGTTAACCCGCGTTAAGAGGAACTTCGTGTATGCGCACGAATTCACGTGTACTGCAGCGTGTTCGTCATCTTTCGCGCAGTTGCTTTTACCAATGCCTGGCTACGAGTAGTACTCATATTGAATATCTGCAAAAATGAATAGATTCCCCATTGGTTCATAAATAGTGAAACACCCTCTACGTGCAGGTCCCACTATAGGTCTTATTGTATTTTCCAAGATTGTCTATCGAAGGGGGCAGAGGGAGCGGAAAAATGGATGTTATATACGTTGTTATTGTTCCAGATTCCAAGTGAATGGAAGGAAAGGTTAGGAGGAGTGAGCGCCAAGAAGTCACCATGGTTCCCAACCTCTCTCCTGAGCACGTCCACTTCTACTACGTCCACGACACCAACTTTGGCTGCTCCCCATCACCATCTCCTCACTTACCACCTCCCATGTTTCTCCTGCTCACCTTTCGCTCTTCAGCACTCTCCTTATTATTTCCCCCCTCCGCCCATCCCTCCTTCACCCTCCCCTTCTCCTTCTTCTTCATCCCCCCCACCTCCTCCTCCTTCTACTTCCTCCTTCTCCACCCCTACCTGATTCCATAATTCAATGCCCTACTATCCCTCTAATATATACGTATCCCCGAGTATTTATCCAGTGATGTCTATGTATGATGGTACGAAAGATAAAATCAGCCCAGTTGAAAAGTGCTCGATTTTCTGTCTCTGCATAGCCTCATTATGACATCATGAGATGAACAAAATGCCCCAGTATTGCGGATTGAGCTTGGGCACAAAGGAGATTAGATGCACGTGTCCCACTTGATGTGCCACAAGAAGAGAGGAAAAGATCGTGGAGGGGTGAATGATGGCATGGTAAATGTGCAAAGCCGGGTTTTATCAGAGAGGAGAAGCTCTTCCTGTAAGGGGGAGGAGAAAAAGAGTCTTATCACACCAGGGCACTGGGAGACCCCCAGACTCGGAAATGAACTCCCCGGTATTGACAACACAGTCCATTTCATAAAATGACTTCTATCTCACAATGGATGGACGGCTTACTGTCAACTCGCTAACCTCTTCTCTCCTTTTTTTTTCTTTCATTCCTTTCTTTCTTTCCCTCTTTCACGTTTGTGTCTGGAAGTCTGAAAGTCATTGAAAGCATGATCGAAATGCAAGCTATGGAGGCATTCGAGTGGAAGGATTTAATCTGCTGTCCCCAACGAGGAGAGAAAACTTGGGAAAGGGCGACGATATGGATCATGCAAATTGTGGAGGTTCGCTCCAAATTGAGAGGGGGAGAAAGAGAAGTCGCTTCTAGTCGTCGCTTTGACGATCATCCGTGTACGAAAGCACCTCATCAAAGCTGCAGCCTTGCAAAGCACCGGTTCGATCGGTCTTTTTCCGACGTAGCAAGTCTTCCCTTCACGTGTCGATAAACGGAATAAAAGTCTCTCCGAACAAACACACAACAGTAGATAATCAAAGCGGTTGTTTTACAATGCTGCAATTGGAGGATCGGAGGCCGCGTTTTGTGTACCCGTCGGTCGACGATACCCTCACGCATTATACACGGTGATAAGCGTGCATGTAGGCATGTCATTAGTCATAGGCATATGTAGATGAAGCATGTCAAACGGGGCCGTATGGGGTGTTGTAGACCACCATCCGAGAGACTTATGTGAAAAGCCGGGTTTCGTCACGCCTGTCTTCCCTTCACAATGAAACAAGCCCTTTCACACGCCCCATTGTCTGGGTAACACACCATATACTGTAGATACCATACTTGTGTACGTAGGACCTGCGCGGCCCTGCCAGCTGCGAACGGTGCTTTTACCTTCGCTCTTGTGATTCCGAAACCCCTTTTCTCCGATGCTCGAGATGTTATTCATCGCCACATTTCATTCATTTCCTGCATTTTCCATCCAATTTCACAATTTCGTTCCGTCGTCCGTCTTTTCGATTCCGAACGACTGCAACGGGGAAGGACATCGCCCAACAAACGAAAGTCGCCGCGGAAAGTAGAAAGATTCGGAACGGGTGAATACCCTCACCCGATTCCAACAATCCACGAGGAAGAGGAGACGGATAATGTGATGAGCAAACAAAGGCGTGGAAAAGCATTCCCACTCCATCACCTCGGCTTCTCCCACATTTCCATTAATTTGATCTGCATCTCCATCCCGTTCTCTCCGGAAATACTCTTTGCGGGCAAGAAAAGGAGGGGGAATCGCAACACGACGAATAGGAGAGGCGATGCCCGTACTATTCTTTCCTCTTTCATCAATTAACCAGACCACAATGCCGCGGATTGATCCCTGCGAAAAAAAAAACCAAGGACCCACATCGTGGAAGCTTATGCGATATCGAGTGAATCAAGCGTATGGACTAAGACTATATATTGCACGATGGGGTGTAGTCTCGGGATGCCGAGGGGAAATGAGAAGAGCTTTTGTCAATGTTGATCCCGAGAGCCGTCGATATAAAAGAAAGCTCGACTTTTCTCTCTTCCTCTATTCTATTGTCTGAAGACCCGGTATTGTTATCAGGCTTCAACCAGGAGAGCCTCTCTTTTCATACCCTATCGAAGGGAGAAAGAGCGATTCCACTCGGTTGTGTTTATCCCCCTCTGCGTCTATTCGACTCTCTCATTAATGTGGAAAATTGCAATTCGTTAAACCGTGAGAGAGAATTAAGCTTCCATGCACCAGTTTTTCCCTGTCCATAATCAATCGAAGAAAGGAGAGGGGTCTATTCTTACGTTTTTCTTTAGATCTCCAAGAGAATTTTCAGACATTGAATTTCTTTTGACGGAAAATCTCTACTGGGTGCCAAGAAACATTTTCTTAGGGGTCTACAGCCAGAAGTACGCAACCGACCTCAGTGTTCTTAGCATAATTTCTAAAGCTTGTGTTTTTCTGTTCCTCGTGTAACCTGAGGGAAACGATTATGGTCGACCTTCTTAGGGATAGTGAGGAAAAACGAGTGATGGACCGGATACGCGCGAACGCGTTTCGTGAGGGCATGAAGAGAGGCGCTAATTTAATTCCCAGAAAGTGCGCGTTCGCGCGTATTCGCTGGGTGCATTAAGTTGGAGACATCTGGCGACAGGAAGCATAAAAGCGAGCTGGGGGGGGGGGGGGGGGAAACGCGCAAGCTTCAATGTGTTTCTTAGGGAAGTATGTAGATAGAGACTGTTTTTACTTCGGAAATGCTTTTCTTTCTCTGCCAGAGGGATTTCCTCAGGCCAAGACTGATTTCAAAAGGGCAGTTCAGTTTCAATTCGGTTCCAGTTCCAATTCAGTTAAAGTTACGGTTGGGTTTTTCGTCCGAGAATAGTCGAAATGTGCCATTTGAACACAAGTCAGACTGCAGTTGCGAGAGTCTATGTTGACGCCCCATCCAATCTTAGTCAGACTTCAGTCTGACCAAAGCGTGACTATGGTTCCAACCAATTAGTAGTCTGAAGCCTCTCTTCTGTCATGGCGCCTGGAGAACTCGAAGTAGACCTACCCTTAGGCAACTGTCTCGAGGGGAAGGTCAAGCTAATAAATACCCATCTGTCTTGATTTCTCCCTCTGAGTTTAAGTTGGTGCTGCTTGCTTTTCCTTATCATGTCACGGTGGAACGAGGACGATACAAGGCTTGCCTTTGCCATTTGCAAATCGTGACTATGAAACACCCCACATGCGATTAAGTCCTAAAGCAGCGACGTATGCAGCGGAACACGTACCGAACGACGAACCGAATCGTGAACATGACACCTATTTGTGGCTAGCGTCGAACCGTTTCAATTCATCTATATCAATAACGGACAAGGAAGTTATGAATGGACCAACAAGAAGTCGGACCACAACTGACTGCTGTTTTGGTCAGTTGAACCGAGAAATAACCGAGGCGAGTGGCAACTTCAGTCTGACTATAGTCCAAATGCAGTCAAACAGGAACTGGAGAATGATTTCAAAATCTCAGTCCGTTGGAAGTCCAGTCGTAGTTTCAGTCGACTGCAACTGCAACCGAACTGGGACCATCTTCGGACTGTAGTTCAACTGCAACTGAACTGCGGCTTTGAAATCAACCAAGAATGATTATGTAGGAAAGTAATCTATGGTCTCAAGTTTCTACTTGGAGTATCCAGGCAGCCTGAAAGGCTTATCATCATGTTTCTTTCAGTCAGGGCCTTCGCTTTCCATGGACCTATAAAAATCAAACTTGGCATTTGCTGTCACAAGATAAATAGCCAGCATTAACTCTCGATAAGTTTCGTCATGAGGTACTAATCGAAAAGGGGTTTCTGTCATGGGTTATGATTTAGCCCATGAAGTACAACTGATAAAAAAAAAGTTGGCAGCACTTGAGAGAATACAGAGGCAACGGGAGTCAAACTTCATCAAGTATCAAGCAGTTTCCTGTTGTAGTGAATTCCATAAGAAACTGGAAAATATTAGTGGTACCCCACTCATACCATGCACATGCACACCACTGATATCCTTGATTCCATGGAAATCCTTGCATCGGTGAGTGGCTCTGAGGAAAACCTGCGCCTCCTTTCAAGGTGAAGTTTGATTAAGTTTTGAATTTCGTTTTTGTTCACCGCATTTAATTATAAATCATTTCGTATTTATAACATGCTTTACTTCGGCCAGAAGCTCCTTTATCATCGTCGTGGCTCTCAAGTTTTGAGAAGAAATTGGGAGAACCCTCACAGGAAGAAGGATCCTGGAATTCTGTGAAGACTTGACTTGTCCCATTCTCCTCTGCGAGATCAATTGCCTCATCTTGTAACGGATGTACAAGAATTTTATCAGGTTCCATGTTGCAGGGTGTCGCAGCGTGCCTCATATTTGGCCCACTTTCTTTTCTACTTCACCTCTATCCCCCCCCCCCCCCCCCCCCCCAGTCATTGGCGGCGCGCCATCTAGTGTCATTGCGCCCAGCGAATATGGTCCACCACTCGTTTTTCCTCACTATCACCAAGAAGGCCGACCATGATCGTTTCACTCAGGTCATCCGAGAAGCAGAAAAAGAAAGCTTTAGAATGATGCTAAATGCACTGAGGTCTGTTGTGTACTTCTGGCTGTAGTCCCCGAGCAAAAGGTTTCTTGGCACCATGTATAACAGTCGATGGGTTTACGAGTCAAACCCAAAATGTCATCCTGAACATGAAGCCACTGAGTCAACATATGACGTCATAGATCAATTAGTGATACAGGCGATGACATACTTAAAAACTCTTCTCCCCGAATCTCTCTCCCGCAGCTTCGTTGGAAAAGGTCGCTCATGACAGATGAATGCCTGATTCCATTCTTGAAAAGGAAGACTTGAGAGGATGGACGGAATGCCTGTCTGCTTTCGAATTTCCCTCTTCTGCTACTTCGTCATGCATGTAAGCCACACCACACAGATGCAGGTCTATCGATATCGACGTAGACTTTTACGAAGCTTCGTTACTGTGCAAAAAGCGAATAGCGTGATGTCAGAGATGTCCGGATCTGCAAGTTCAGATCTCTCCGGCGTCGAGTCACCACGAAATCCCGTCAGTAAATTTTGAGTTTCAGAGATGCGGCGATGATGGCGTGTGCGTAACGAAAGAATTGCAAAAATTTCCTTGCTTGGCTCCAACCTACGGGGGAATTCAACTTCTAGAACGCTCCAGGCTCTGCAGGTGGAATGGGAAGGGGGAAGCTAACATTGGAAGCATGCATTGGATCATTTACGTCCCTCGAATCCTCCAAGACGCGAACGGTCGTTTAGCCCTCATTCATATGGAGATTGGAGGATCGTCTCCGTCTTGCTGTGCCATCTGACGAGAGCGGCCCCAAACGTTGCTTTCACCTTCTCTGCTCCAGATAACACGCCGGCGCTCGAAGGTCGACGATACCGGCGTTCGAGTATGCTGTATCATTCGTTGGCGCAGCACAGCAAAGTCTTACGACACCTGTCGGCTTCATCGATTCGCACGCGAAACGAAGAGCCAATAAAACGTCTGGATTCCCCTCATCGAGGAACTTGCAGCAGCTAAACGTTACCGAAATCATAATTTGTCTATCCTTGAGTGACTCTTAATCCTTGTTCGCAAATTTAGGCACGAAATCACTTATACAGTAGAAATGATGTTACCCCGTGTTGAATTTAGAGAAAAATGGAATAAAATACGAGCTATATCTCTTCGTCATGTTGTAAAATCAATCTTGAGAAATGGGAAAAAATTTATGGGCTGGAAGAAAAAATGTGAACATTTTTTTCTACATGAAACGCAAACAAAAATGAGTTCTGTTTGTCCGTTTGAGGCCACGTGCTGCTGCCATATCCTGATTTCGCCATGATTGCTGGATTCTTAATGATTCAGATCACCATCCGCATGCATATGTGTGGGTCCAAAATTGTTTTTCATCACGGCCTTGTTTGTCCGTTTGAGGCCACGTGCTGCTGCCATATCCTGATTTCGCCATGATTGCTGGATTCTTAATGATTCAGATCACCATCCGCATGCATATGTGTGGGTCCAAAATTGTTTTTCATCACGGCCTTTTTCGAGGAAACTCTTAGAGCCGCTGGACACCGACTGCTAAGAGTGTTTTAAGACTGCTGCGTAGCGAAATCTGCGACCGTCGCACTAGGGATGGGCGGGACCCTCGCATTCGGTCGCTTTAAGCTTCGCAAGGACGAGTGCAGCAGTACGAGCCCTCGCGTTGCACGCAGCCAATTCGGATCTCGTTCGGTTGCTCTGCCACCAGTGGGAAAAATGCTTCGCATGAGCTCGCAGTCGAGAAAGAACTGCGGGCCTCGCAGACGGTCGCAACTCTTCGCTGTCGGTGTGCATCGGCCTTCACTCGCCAGATCTTATTCTATCCCATCTAAATCTCACGTCCCGCGATATCGGACATTGTAGTCTCTGAAAACGCACCCTCGTCGGTCCGTTTTCTAATATCAAAATCCCATGCGGTACGGAGATGCAACTTTGTGCCTTGCTGAACCTTGCTGCTCGTATTTTTCGCACCGCTTTTCCTCGAGTGGCACTCGATGTTCTACGTTCATATTTCATCCACCGATGCAACTTACACGATATGGAAGAGCTTGGACATACGTGGAGCCCCTTTACGCGGTGCGAGGGGGTCGGATAAGATACGACAGACCAGACGCACACTGTAAATAAGATATGCTATCTGAGTAAAGAAAACAGGGACTCTGAGAGAGCCGTGGCGTTCCAACATACCCAGTCGGCCATTCCTTTCCTATCTCAACTTCGTCTTCAGGTAAGACATCGTTCATTACGATTCCGACAGATTTTTATTTAAATAAACTGCTTTTTATGGGCCTATCACTGCAAATGAAGGGGGGGGGGGGGTAGAGAAGGAAGGGACACGCCGTTTCTGAAATAAAGTTTCATCCTTCCTCGTGTGGAGGTGTGCTCAGAGAATTGGGTGGTGTGGGAGCACAATAACCCATTTCAAACTATCTTCTTCGTTCTTCTTCATTCGAACTCTGGCAAAAGCAGATTATAATTAAAACCCTAGTCGGACCGATTCTGAGAATCCGGGGAGTTCCTGACGACTTAAAAACTCTCGCACGAAAGTGGTATCGATAACGTGTCGTCAGTAAATTTCGCATCTCTGCATGTCGATGGAGATCCGCCCGATTTCCTCCGTTACGTCTGACGAAAGAAAAAAAAGGAAGAATTCGGCGAAAAGAGGCTGACTCATTTGCACGTCACGAGCATCGCCTCTGTGGTTTATCGAAATTCCAAATACCGATAAATTACTCCACGATCGAAAACGCTATCCAGTATCGGCAAGTGAGGGGAAGGCACGGACATTAACTGCGAAGGAGTCTCTCTGAGTGCCCACGACGATGCCCAAGGCTAGCAGGTTTTTTATCGACGTATTTCGAAAGTCAGAGTCAGACGGAACGAAAATGAATTTCATTCCACATATGCCGACATGATGGGTGACGCTCGGCCAAAAAAAAAAACAAACATTTATGGCTATCAGGCCTCAGAGAAAACTCCAGAATCCGAAATATTAGGTATCTGCACCAGACGGTTCGCGAGGTGTGAAATTTCATTTCTTGTGATCTTTGTCATCTTCCTCCTGTAGTGATTTAGATGAAAGTTTGCGTTACATACCATATGAAAGAGAATTTCGAGATCGCTTGGGGTCACAAGTTTCACTTCGTTTCGGTGGGCATCAGAAATTCACAATTTATAAAAGATCCCTAGGGACAGCCTTGTTTCTGTTCAATTCAACGAGGCCGTTTCAGATGAAAACTGGAACTCGACTGACTCACTGTTTCCTGACATTTTCCATAAAAAATAAGGCACTCACCCTGATGGAGCCCTACCATGCACGAGTGGGGCGACATCCATCGTTTCTCCGTAGACGAGTTCCATACCTTCGCCGAATTTCATCCGTTTCGCTCCGGCTATGGGCGAAGCGACGTTCGAGGCGTATACGGCTCGAAAAGCTGTTTATTGCGCCTCTCTGGGGCGAAGGATCCGACCTACGAACTACGAGGGATGTTCAAAAAGTTCCGAGACTGGTTCTGTATCTCCAGTATTCTTTGATGTACTCTTTGTATTCAGTATTCTTTGATGCAAATTCTGATAATTATCTTGTTTCTATATTTGGGGTGCACAGGCGAAATTTCATGCTCAATGGGATTCATTAGGCTTTTCTAATAATTTTTTAATGGACACTTTCATCGACCCAGTGAAAATGAGGAATCTGATAACGCAAGTTGGAAATTTAGAGGGCCATGACTTTTTTTTTAATGGGGAAAATAATCGCGGCAAGTTGTGCAAGCCGTATTGAAAGAGATTCTCCATGCCGCTGGACGATGTTGCCCAATACAACTTCAAAAAGGAAAGTGATCGCGAACGACCCAAGATCGGCGATGGTGGCCGATCAGCCATCGACGTGAGTTGGGAAACAAAAGTACAAGAAATCCTTCAGAGAGTCCGGAATGTGAGAATTTCTGAACTCTTCGAGAACTTGGACTTTTCCCTTCAAGGCATCCAGGAGTTCTCGTGAGATTACGCTCTTTACTGATGTCGATGTTCGACCTAACTTCGAATCACCCTTGTTAAATGTATCAATATTTTTTTTTCGTGAATCGTTTGCGTCGCTGGAATGCCTTCAAGGATTGTGGGGCTTGGCACATTACTTGGCACATTAGCCCACTTCCACGTAAAGTTTGACGGCCCTCCGAATTTTATGGAGGTGAAAGCAATTCCGCGACCATTTTCATACGGTATGCAACGTTTAATGTTTTCCATGAAAAATAAATTATTGAAAAAGCCAAATGAAAACCAATAAGCATGAAATTTCGCCTATGCACCCTCAATATAGGAACACAAGATACTTATGGGTCTGTCTACGCCAAGTGGTCCTAGAATTTTAGCCGGAAATTTTCCTAAGTATGCAAATATTACTTTCACTACAGAAGTTCATCATCTCTTTTCCCAGAAGACATGAATGAAAGAGAATATTACATTGGAAAATGAAAGAATTAGTCATGATTATGTTATATTATTCATACCAATCTCATGATACTGAAAAATATGATGAAAATGCAAATTTGGAGAGACTGAATTAGACTACTGGAACAGATGCCAGCATGGGCTTTCCATGCATACTGATAATTTCAGATCAGCTCAGGTGTGAAGAGTAGATGTCAATTGTTCGCATTTGAATGATATCTTTAAAATAAAATTAATATATATGCACAGACTTCTCGTTTCAAAATTTTCAGAACACACTTTCAGAACATGTCACATCCAACACCATCACAAAATAGGCTTACATTCTGTTTCAAGTGTTGACATCTTGGGGTGACTTTTTCACTAATTTCAAACGTTCATTCAATCTATAGAATGAACACGAAACTAAATTATTTGGATCCGCTTGATGACAGATATGTGAACATTAGTGCAAGTGACTTTAACTTGAGGTTCACGGAATGTCACGTCTGACACTTTTCTTTGTACACAGGTACACCTCTAACGTAAGAGAGCACAAGACTTTGGATTATGGAATTTTCAGTCACCACCAAAAGCAAATTGTTACAGCTTTCATATGCTGATTCGTCATCCATAATATAGTTAAATACATTTTGTATACTAAAAATATTACTCCGGATGTCACATCCGACACCATGGACAGACCCTTATCAGAATCTTTGCATCTGTGCATTAAGGAATACAGAACCAGTCTCGGAACGTTTTGAACACCCCTCGTCTTTTGTTCAGGTGAACCGCGAACCATGTACTCAGTTGCCATCGTTCCCATCTCGGGAAACAGTTCCTAAGAGCATAAACTATAATGGCCTATAAAGAGAAAGACTAGTTCTCCCATTGAAACTCGACAAATGCTTTGTTCTCGGAGTTCGCCGAAAAGCACTCCTGTCTCGATCTGCCGAAGAACCTGATTTTAAAACAGAAAAGAGTTCACGATGAAGATAATTTAGATTTATTTCATTTACTCATTCGTCGAGCTGTTGACTTGATATGAAAAAATAGTCACAATCGCCAAGTTTCTCCATTCTAGAGTTCGCTGATCCGATCCGTGCGACAGGGAGGCGATCGCTACGGAGCACACGCGGATACTGTACGTGGTACTTACATTTAATACATTTATTCTGGAAGAGGAGTGAGAGTGGAGAGCGAAGAGACAAAAATGAGGTGGAACCTGGTGTTGGCTTTGCTGATTTTGGCCGGATGGACAATTGGAGAAGAAGAGATCAAGATCGTCTTCACCGGTGACATTTTCGGATACTACGAAGGGCTCTACGAGGAGAGCGAAGCCCCATTCACCCAACCTCCTCTTGGTACTGGACAGATCAGAACTCTACCGGGTGATCCAGCCTCAGATACCCCACCAAAAGTGTATGGAAATTTTACAGCAACAACAATCTGTTGCTTTGAAGCCTCAATTTGAGACCTACCAAGCTCAACACACTTAGGAAATCTGGTAGCATTCTCCGGATACACTTTGTCCAACATTTAACAGATGTAATTTGCTGACAACATGCAATGATGCGTGTTTGTAGCTGACACTTGACAGAGAGGTTCATGAGTCTAAGAGGCTTTTTCACATATCGCAAGATTGTATGCCCATAGAGGGCACTGTAGTCGACAGCAGCGTCCCCTATCTGCGTTCCACGCCACTTTTTAGGTAGAAAAGAAAATGTATAGGCCCACGAGCCACTGCGCCAAATATCAGTTGCATCTGAAAGCTCTTTCAAAAGATATGGTGAAAGAAAATTGAATGGTGACTTGTAATCTTCTGAATTTGGTCATACAGGTGTTTGTTGCTCAGAAAAAAAAAAAAAAGACTTTCAGGCTTGTCTAAGAGCACCCTATCAAAATATATACATATTTTTTATAATCGGTTAAAGGGCTGACATTGAGCAAACTACTTTAATTGAATTTTGATATGATGGATGGACCATTACTGCGCTTAAGGTGTAATGATCTCCATGGAAACTTCGTAACGGGACAATGCATGGCGCAGAGAATTATTTTTCTGAAAAAAAGAAACAAACAGACTATCATCTCAACACCTTGCATATGTCCAATATCAAGAGTTTATCGATCTCATAATTTTTGCTTGAATATAGAAATCTTACTTTCTCCCATAGAAAATGGTAGGGATTTTTTTGTTTTTAAATCTCCCTGTACTTTTCAGTGGAGTATCTAAGGCTGGATCACCCTGTATTTGAGCTCACGCACAAGTACGCGCGCTTCATCACATCCATCATTTGAGAGGTTTTTGTTTTTAACTCTAGAAGGTAAAAACTCAAGCGGAGCAGAAATAGGAGGCCTGGCACGTCTCAAGAAAATTCTATCTTCCCTACCTCCCGACAAAACGATATTGGTCGATGGTGGAGGATTCTTGGTTGGAAATGCATTTTGGAGTTCTCAGCTCAACGGATCGAGCATCGCCAGTATCCTCACAAACACCTCGTACGACCTCGTTGTAAGTTTTTCTTTCTTCCACGATGAATCATCATGAACGGTGTCCACCGCAACGTTCAGAATTTGAAACGGCTGTAATTATCGTGAACATGCAAGGTCCAGACGAAACTCTTTGCCGTATGCGCGTCGAAGTCTGCAGCTTTGGAACTCATCGGTTTCGCCCGTAGGCGCTCGTAAATGCTCTGAATCCAGTGAATTATTTAATTGGCGAATTTAAAATCGCCGGTTCTACCACGCCTGAGTTGCAACGTGTCTCCCAGATAACGCCTACAGATCACACAAGCATTTAGGTTTGAAAATTTTCGACTTTCAAGAACCTTGCTATGTTAGGCAGACACTTGCGTTTGCTCCTGTAGAGCATCTCCAGAATGCCATAAATACCTTCAGTAGCAGGTTGGACAAGTGGATTCATGTTCAAGGAGGTCGAGTTATATCCTTGAACATCGCCAAAAAAATTCATTCTCTTTGTCTGATTCCAGGATGGAAACTTGGTGCAACATGCTTCATGAAGATGTCAAAGTTTGTCTCTTAGCAGAGCCCATACATTTTTGGAGCACCCCATCGTCAAATAAGAAAAGCCCGGAGTAGTGCAAAAAAAAAACGGAATTTTGAGCAAGCCTTCAACGAAGGGTAAACCTCTGCCTGGCAAAAAAGTTGATCTGGTGGAGCAATTCTACCAAGAAGACGACATATTTAAAATTTGTGCGGGAGCAGAAGGATGCAGTCTCGATCGTACATGGAGAAAAGAAGCGAAAGCGTTTGCTGAGATGTCATAATGCTGCCCGGAGCGAAAAGTGGACATCTTCATGAAACATGTTGCACCAAGTTTCCATCCTGGAGTCAGACAAAAAGAATGAATTTTTTTGCCGATGTTCAAGGAGATAACTCGACCTCCTTTCACTGTCCTCCTGTAGCTGTTGAAGGAATCACGACAGGTCTTCGATCCCTTAAGAAGAGTATATCGCACTAACCAACCTTGTTCGATGAAGGCAAAGGTTTTTCAATACATTCCTGGTTTTTCCAAACCTAAGACTCAAAATTTCCTGTTCATTTTCACTGAAAGAATTATATGTAGCTTGTTTTGTAGCAATGACCGGACACTTAGAAGAAACACAATTCCATTCTGAAGTCTGCTTAGTCTGAAATGTAAAGGAAGCGTCAAGGATAAAGGAAGGTCAGCACAATTGAAGTTGCAAGTCCATAAAACTTCAAATATTATTTTTTAAAGCTTGGAACAGGTATTAAATATAACCACAGCTATTTATAGGTCACTGGTGAGATATACCTGGACATGGTTGTTTCACCAGGATTCCCATAGTTGGTTCTTTGGGTAAAACATTTCAAGAGGAAACTGGCAAGGCCAATCGTTCAAAAAATTACACAGACGAGAATATTGAATTCAACAGCATAATACATCATTGGAAAGAACTTAGAGAGAGCTTTTATTACACTTTAGTTTCTAGTTTGGATCGCGTTTGAAACAGGATGTACAAACCGCCGAAGTTGGTGAAAATAGGCAAAATTGGACTTTTCACATTTAATTTTAAATTGTTTCAAAGATCGTAGGAAGTTTAAATTTAGTTCTTGGATTGGCATTGTTTAGTCTACAATGTTGCAAAAGCTCGTTGTGTTTCCATACATCCTAGTGCTCAAAATTTGCGTGCAAAATTCGGCAATATTTACATTTTTGGAATTTGTGTAACTCAGTTGTCAATGAACGTAGTAGAAAAAGCATTTAATAATGCAACCCTGCATTGTCTCAGCTTTAATTAAAGTTTAAATACACTTTTCTAGCTCAACTTGGACCAAAGATAGCGCTTTTGCTCCCAAAAAAAACTTTTCCTCCTGGGGGCTAAGTTTAGGGCAGCATATCTCGAAAACCGTTAGAGCCAGGGAGCTAGAATTTTAAATATTTTCATAAGTCTTCGATGTCAACAAACACAAACTTTTCACGCAAATCGGAGTCTGAAGCCCAACGAAAGTGACTAAAATTTGACCACATGAGCTGGAATGCCTCGACTACGGTCAGGTATTCTAATAATTATTTAGTTCTGCTGCATTATTGAGTCGTTTACTACGACCCTTGTGGCTTCATCGAATATGCCTTTTCATCATACAGAATATGAACCTAAATACTTTATCATTGGAACCTTTTTCACGAAAAATTCATTGGGCATAGTTTAATATATTTCCAACGAGCTCGTGGAATTTCATCCAAATTTGTTTGTAAAAAAAAAAGTTTTAAAATACTAGAATAAATTATTTAAAAGAAATTGAAAATAGAAAACGGATGGGATGTCCAGGAGTCCAGTCACCACATGACGCAAAAAGCTGAAGAAACTTGAAATAAACTTTCTTTCTTGATACCCATTGATTGAACAACTAAGAGCAGAAAAGCTAATCAGATCATATTCATTTTTAAAAAATCCCAGGAAATGATTAAGTCTTAATGCAAAATATGTTTGATTTTGTCTCCATGTCCAGCATTGGTGAGAGGTATTTCCTTCACGAAAGAGGTGCCGTCAAACAGTGAAGCAAACATTTCTTTACACTAAAAGGGAAATCCGCTCACACGGTTCGATCCTCATCGGCGATTATTTCCGATGAGGATAGAACCTTTTTTGTTTATTTCACACAGAAAAGTTTTCAGGATCGTCACCTTCTTTGAGCTTATTAGAGCAAATTGATACCAGCCTAGAATCTATGCCTGGTTTTTCCAAAAGTATCAACAGCGGCTTTTCGTGAGGGGTTGAGGAGTGTCCAAGCCGGGACACCGACATATTTAATCATTAATGAATTTTTGATGGAGTGAAGCTCCTCGGGAGACTGACGCCTCACCTACCATGAGACGGGTAGGGGCATCGAAAGATTTTACGAGAATGTCTCACCACGACTAAGGTGTGATCGAGACGGGCGCCGCGCGTGCTCACGGCAGCAGTGAGAGAGAAAAATATGGAAATCCGTATCGTCTGGAGGCACGAAGAAACTTCACCACCAAATGACCGGCGTGAAAACTGATTCCACGGGACGAGCTCGAATGACTGTCGAAGTAGCGAAAGAGCTCGGATCCCACTCCGCCAAGGAAATTAAAAGTTGGGGATTCCAAGAAGGTTACAAGTATATCTGGGATCATAAGGGCCATATCTCGTCCCACCCGGTCACCACAAGTAGTGATAACACAAAAAGTGTACAAATAAGATATCCAGACGGGAATTAAGGAGTGGTATCTGATACCTGCGCTTTTTCTCTGATATACCTAGGTACATTAGTCCACTGCATTTCAACTTCTGACACGTATTTCTATCTCATCCACCCGAGCTCCTACAGAGGAGTAGGCAAAGATGTATTTTCCACCGGTCGGTTTCTCAATGGATTTCACAAAAGAAGAATCTCGCTTCTACTTGCATATCTTCACTCACTAGAAGCTTGGACACCAACCAAACGAGATCCATCGGGATTAGCTCAACGTTTATGGCGAGGGTACTAACTCCTTTGATGCAGTTGCGAGATGGATTAGGAATTTCAAAGCTGGGAAGGTGGACTGGAAAGATTCATCTGGACGTCCACTGCTGGAAAATGAGGGACGACCCAGAGTCAGGCCCTGCTCGACCGAAGCTCATGAATAATGCACCTCACAATGGACCTCACAATCAGTTGATGATGGTCATGGCAAGAGGGATCTTTCAGAGCTGGAAGCAGCCAATTTATTTTCAGTTTGATGTAAAGATGACCATAGACGTATTCAATGACATTGTGATTGCTAT